>JALQPE010001008.1:0-23327 GCA_030407315.1 Asparagopsis taxiformis
CTGAAGGACATGCTGAGTCGACCTTGCAGCGCCAAATTGTTCTTCCGTGCCCTGCGCAACCAAGCGCCAAGGTCCGCGTATGTGAAAACCTCCCGGCTTGTCCCGTCAAGTCTGCGAAACTTGAGTGGGCGAATAAATCCAGCAAGAGGCGGAGGAATTTTGCCAGCGAGAGTATTTCGCGGGCGGCGCGACCTACGTTTCGACGTGTACCCAGGTCACTAGAATCCTCCCAAGGGCTAGCGGGTTTCGCGCAGAATTGGCACGGTTGCGTCGTCAACGATCGGATTGCTGTTGCGCCTGCGCTTATTCGTCATAATGGAATGAGTGGAAAATTCGGTTACAGGATGGCGACCGCTCGGCGAGACAGTCAAATTTGACGACGTATCTCGTGACGTTTGCACTCTTTCGTGAGGAACACTGGTTGATATCGAACGGAACAGAGTATACGGGTACACAGCACTGGGAAAGGTCTTGAAACCCGTAACCGGTGTAGGTAATAAGTTGTGACGGATACGTGGTAGAGAAAAAATTTTAAAAAGATTGTGATTCCCTGCCTTTGAGTGTTGTACTGCAAGGCCGCCAGTCACATAGGTTGACACAGGTGCCTCACGCTTACCAGGTGAGCGACATCCGGACGGCCACTGGACGTGGGATGTCCGACTCAGATGCATTGCTGGCCAGCCAGAAATTCTACAATTTCGGGCAGAAAAAATATTGCAAAAAACATCGATTTTCGGCGGTCGATTGTGCCGTACGGCACACCCCCATCTCAAAAAAACATGTTCACATGTGCATGTTTTTGAGAATAGCCCAAATTTAATTCAAAGCAGGATGCAGATTCGTCTTCTACCATTGTCAGAACACATTCGTATAACAACATTGGAGAACCTGAGCCCAGAGCTATCGGTTTTGGCGGGAGCTAAGCCATATCTCATATAATCAGTAACTACTTCCCGCCAGCTGAGTGGTGGAACCCCTGCTATTTCTACCACACGAGACATACGGGGTGTGTCAACTCGGCAATCGTATATGATTTGGGTGCTAAATTTATTCAAGAGACGAATGGGCTTCGAAAAGGAGCCCAACTACGTCTACTTGTGATCCATGGGTATAGGACTATTCTATTCTTCTCCAGGCTTCCACCGTAGCCGCCTCCTCCGCCTCCGTTAATGGAAAGAATATCCGAACCGCACCTCAACATGTTCTTCATGTGATCCATGGGTACTGACATCTCACATGCTCTCCAGGCTTCCACCGTAGCCGCCTCCTCCGCCTCCGTTAATGGCAACAATATCCAAACTGGACCTCTACATGTTTTTCTTGTGATCCATGGGTACTGACATCTCACATGTTCTCCAGGCTTCCTCCAAAGCCGCCACCTCCACCTCCGTTAATGGAAAGAATACCCGAACCGCAGGCTTCCTCCATAGCCGCCTCCACCTCCGTTAATGGCAAAAACATCTCACCGGGCTGAAAACGGACGGACGACATTGGGTTCGTTCCGCTGCGTAGACGTTTAGAATCTTGTTAGAAAAAAAGTAAACGAAAGAGAATGACATCTCATCTCTGTCGCAATATGTCCATTTTCAAGTTCTCGGGTTCCACACCCATCAAGGCCTGGATCGAACCCTCTTCGATGGATAGGACAAATAGTGGAAGGCTTTTAAGCCTGTGACCAAGCGGCTATTGATTGGTTGGAGGAAGGAAATTACAGAGGAAATTTAGCTGAGTACGGTGCTCGCGATAGCTGTTAGGTTAAAGTCAAATATGTGTTTCGATTATTTCGTACGTACAAAATGTCTTGCAAAAGACGATGCTTTGTCGTTCTCCTGGAGGGAGTCCGTTGCATTGCACTCAATTCGAGAGCATCGTCATGAAGGAGAGGATTCTTTCTGCTTGTTAGAATCGGTTTAGAGCACATAGCTAATGCATTACTGGCCAGCCCAGAAATTGTAGAATTTCGGGCAGCAAAAATATTGTAAAAAACCTTGATTTGGGCGGCCGATTGTGCCGTACGGCACACCCCCATTTCAAAAACATGTTCACATGTGCATGTTTTTGAGAATAGCCCAAATTTTAATTCAAATCAGGGTGTCTAATTTGGCCACAACGGCCCCAGGAACCGACCGCCGCCCCGAGCGGGGTCATCACTGGCTTCTGTAAGCACCAACTGTAAGGCTAAATGGCGTCTGACGAAGGGTCAATTTCAGGCTCAATACGCCAGGGACAGGTCTTGGTCCTTGTTCCATCATGGTCCCGCCCCGCTCTCTTCACGACCAACCTGAAATGGACGTCCGGTGGATGTCCAGCTCGATTGCATTGCTGGCCAGCCAGGAAATTCTAAAATTTCGGGCACAAAAAAAATATTGCAAAAAACATCGATTTGGGCGGTCGATTGTGCCGTACGGCACACCCCCATCTCAAAAACATGTTCACATGTGCATGTTTTTGAGAATAGCCCAAATTTTAATTCAAATCAGGACGTCTTCCGGACATAGGGGTGCTCGCGGCCTAGCTCGACAGCTGTAATTGTACCTCATTAAATACTGTTGATGACTGCCTACCGTATACAATCTGGGCTGTTGGCGTATTATCCGGTACTTGACCTGACCTGAACGTTCATCGCAGACCGTTGTGGTTACCGACACTATACAGCAATCTTTTTTGTATCTCGTGCAACTCAATCGTTCCATCGCTTCCGGGAAAGCTTCATTATGCCGCCGCGTATTGCGAAGAAAGCTCCAAAGCCTCCGGGCCTCCAGAAAACCCGGTCAGCAGCTGCTGTATCGAGTGCCCGACAATCCCGTGCGAAGAAGCGGTCTGGGCCTACCGGCAGCATTGAACCGCGGTCCGGTAGTCGCAAGACGGACCGGCGCAGATCTGGGGATCCGCAGCGAGAAAGTGAGGAAGGAGGAACGGCGCGGAGAGAGATGGGGCTTGACCGAGGCAAGCGTGCTCGCAGGGACAGTGAACATCATGATGATGACATGATAGTGGCTCAAAACATGTTGGAATTGCGGCAGAGTGCTATGGCAAAGGTAGTTCCTCCCGGGTTGGCAGATGCGGAGGTGCTGCAGACGGAGTCCCAGCCGGGGGCTTCCGACACACTGGAGGCTGTGACCCCACTGCGCCAACTATGCCGAGTACATCAGCCCCAGCAGGTAATGCAGTCAGGGACCCGAGGATAGCGGCAAGGGATGTTGTTTCTGAGCAACGTTCACAGGATGCCAACTATCATCGGCGGTCAGGTGGTACTGAGGGGAGAGAGCAGCCGGAGTGCGGGCCTCGTCACAACAGAGTGTCATTGGTGCCAAATATGCGCGTAACGCCCCCGCGACGTCAGGCTATTGGCGATGGAGGACATCATATTCCCGATAGCGTGGGAGATGGGGGACGGTGAGGGCAGAGAGGTTGCATCCGCCGGAATCCATCGATTTAATGGCGAGTCGCATCAATGCGCAGAAGAAGAAGATCGCGGAGCTGGAAAAAAAAAGTGTTAGCCAGGACATAGCAAACAAGGCGCTCACCACGGAGATTGTTGCGTTGGAGGCTAAGGTGAAGACTCTGCAGGCGGAAAATGCCAGCCTTACTGCAATTGCGAGAACAGGTAGAATCAGTGATCACGGTGGCGGTAAGTCGAAAATACAGAAAGCCATTCCTGTGAAATACCTTGGAGTTCTTAGGGCGGTTGAGGAAAACCTGACAAAGTGGTGCAAGAACGAGACTATGGAGCTGGACCCTATAGCGGAACAAACGCAGAGACGTTGGACTGGACGTACCATCGAGGTAGAGCCGGTAGAAGGGGCACTTGGAGCGAAAACGGTGTAGGATATATTGCTACCCCTCCGGGCTATATCATCAAGAATCTGCAGTGGTATACACCTTCGTACAGGGACGAGAGTGATCTGCTGAATGACTTGGTGCGACACGTACTGCGTCAAAGTCCGTGGTGTGATGTGTTTTCCGATGAGGAGCAGCGTGTGTGCTGTCAAGAGGCTGTGGCGGGGAGCAAGGAATTGAAAGTGAAGGTGACGCAGAAACTGTCCGACGTGATGAGTGCACGGAAGCGTAATGCGAGGGACAGATTGTTCGGTTCGCTGGGGTACACGAAATTAATGTCTAGATGCACGATGCTGACGACGCGAGCTGAGATGGACGAGCGAGAGGAACAAAAGCGCGAAGCGTCTGAGAAGCTTTTGAAACGGAAAGTAACGGTGATTTGGATATGGGGAGGTGGCGAACGGCACCGTTCTCAGAGCTGCGATACAGCAAAGGCTTGGTTCCTGACAGCTTCGAAATGGAAGTGAATGGTGATGCATGTTTTAACAACCGAGTAGCTGTGAATGTGCTGGACATCTTCAGGGGTTATTCGATACGACCAGAACAAGTAATGGACATAGAGACGAGCATACTAACGCTGGCGCGCCTGGATGCTTGGCTAGTGACTACTGTGGAGTGTTTGGATGAACCGAAGGGGAAAGGAGGTGCACGGCAGAAGGAGTTTACAAGGCGGTACAGTCAATATGTGGGGGTAGCTTTTCAGCAATTAGTTGGTATGGTGGTGTACTGCATGTCTTGTCTCCAAGGCTCGCAAGCAAGGGAAGAAACGGACGTTGTCGAGAGCGAACAGCGGACTAGTGCACAGTCACGGCATGTGTTTGCAAGCCGTACTGTGACGAGAGAGGCTGTTGAAGTGTGGCAAAGCGGAGAGGGGTCTGGAATTGTTCATGTCGTTGATGATGTAAACCGCTGCTCATCACTTGTTCTAGTGTCCGAGGATTGGATTCAATCGCATATTACGTCAAACCTCGGTGCTGTAATGGATTGTGTGATTGCGCAAGGACTAATTGGCGCAGAACTTTTCGTCGTTGACCCATATGCTGGACACCTGACTGCAAACCTGAATGTCGAAATCAATGCCCCACAGTATGGGGGCATGGAGCGGCGCCATGCAGCCACTGCTGATAACGGTTTTGGCGTAATGGAGGATGGTTGAAATTAGTGCAGTAAATGTGACGTTGACTAGAAGGTTTATCATGTAGTACATTATCAATAGAGTGCTGCGATTTAGATTTATTCTTCTTCATTATCATCTGTGAATTGGTAATCAGTGTTGGTGTAGAAGCGGTTGAGATAGAAACGGTGGTCCGACCAGTGCATTTGTTTCGTAAATGGCTTGACTGGAAAGTTACTTCGTACGATGTGCACGGTGCCAGATATAGTAGATGCAGGAATGAGGTCAAACCAAGGACCACCTGCACTGTGGGATGCAGTGTCATTGCTGTCAACGGATCCGTTGTCCGGGTCCCATGTGGACCACTTTAAACAAATGCACCCAAGTGATTTTTCCACAGCGGTTTTTGGGGCAAAGCAGGTCATATACTGAACGAAAGCGAGTTCTACAGGTTGAAACAGGTTTGGAGACTGCAGGCGTACCAGTGCCAGGACGCGCCCTACCCATATGGTTCTGTAGTCATCGGCAGTTCCGGAGATGACGACAAAGGAGTACTGCGATCTCTTTGCGGGGCCGAACGATGAAGTTGCAAAGACGCGCTGCTGCTTGTGCCTCGACACGTTTGTGGGGCGAAGCATGCCACTGTGCGGGTCAAAGTCGTCGGCATCTGGGACGTACCCTCCCATGACGTAGGCGGACTTTACCACGGTGACGGAAATGTCCATGTCATGTATTGGAGGGCCTTCTGCCGTGGCGCGCAGTCTAGCGAGGGTGAGGAACGCTTGTGCAGCTGTGTCACCGAGTTGCTGGAATAGCGTTATGGTGCCAGACGGGAACGAGGAGTTGTGCAGCGGCAAAAGAGTGGCAGGATCGGGCTGTCCGTCGATATCTGCAACGAGGAGGGTTGCATCGGGCAGCAGGGAGGCAAAGTCGTGCAGTGCAACGGTGAATCCGTCGCGAACGAGTACTGCACCGTCTGTGGGCGATATCATGCGTGCGTTTCCCAATGTGTTCGATGGGGTATGACCAGTTGGAGTGGCCAAGGAGAATTCCATGTGGCGAATAGTCTCTTCCATGGCTGTGGAGCGCCTTCGAGAGGTTTTCCTATAACTCTGTTTGAACAGAAGATGCGAGTGTTCGTAGGGGCCTGCATCAATGTGTTCCAGGGCGCCATATCTCTGCAAGTCACCGGGAAGATGGTCTAGAAGATGGAACTTGAAAGTTTTGAGACCTGTGGTGTGGAATGGGCCGAGGGTGGAGAGCATTGATTGTTTGAAATAGGAAATGGAGTTCTGGAGGCTTTCTAGTTCGGCGGCAGTCCAGTGCTTGATGCGACCGCGTTTCATGACCCATGCGACGAGGTCAGAGTATTGCGTGCAGATGGAAGTGAGGGGGGCTGTATCTACTTCGTCACAGCATGTGTCAATGAATGCTGCGATGAAAGGGAACACCATGTCGACATGGTGATAGTCTTTGGCTGCGAGCATGCCGCGTATGCCGTCCTCCGTGAAGAGGCCGTTCAAATTGGTGCCCTTCTCACCCTTGGAGAAGTCGACATGAAGACCGGTGATGTAGTAGTCGCGTTCGATAGCGGACAGAATGCTGTTTGAGCCGGCGAGGATGGATTTTTTCACCTTCTTGAAGGTGCGAGGTGTCCCGGAATGGGAGGCAGTGGTGGTGAGGTCTGGGGAGCTGAGGCGGTGGACAATGCACTGTTTGATGAGCTTTGATGCCGAGGTGGAGATTGTGCAGAGGCTCGAAGGAGAAAATGTTGTAGGGGTCTAGGGGACTGTTGGTGGGTAAAAGAGCGGTCGATTCGAGGACAGAGTGTTGTTCGAGGAGGGAGAGAGCTTCGAGCGGAGCAGTTGTATGCTCCTGAGCGCTCTCTTGGCGTGCAGAGCGTGTATCATCGAGGGAGCGGGGCTGGTGTGGCGCGCTGGATTCAAGTTGAGTGGCGGGGATGTAGCAGCGGTGGCAGGGATGTGTGGTGGTAGTGCTGTTGCGAGTGCATGAGAGCTCTTTGGCCTCTGGAAAGTCGCAGCAATAATTGGCTAGGATGGGAAAGCATTGGCGGGCAGTTGCAGTGGAGTCTGTGCAGGGGAACCCGGAAGAGAACGCGGTGGATAGGGACGAAAACACTTTTTCGAGTGCTTTATGAAGAATATCAATTTTGCGAGCGCGACTAGCAGAACTAGAGGTTGTCGGCATTTCATCACCGAACAAGGCGTTGGACGAAGGGTTAACAATGTACGGAAGATACCCGACGATGGTGAGGCCGGTACGGATGCAGTGGCGACGGAGGGGGGCGGAGAAGTTGAGCAGTGTGACGTGTATGGGGTATGCGACGATTGCGGAGCTCTTGAGGCTTGTGCTGCTCTTGTCGGAGTACACTTGGAGGAGGCCGGCAAAGGAGGAAGCGGTGGGATCATTTTCCTCTGCCCATACGACCTGTGGATCTTCCGAGAGCTGCACGCGCTGTCTAGTAACCTGGTGCAGCGTTTTCGCGAATTCTGTGTGTAGGGGATGAGAAAATATTGCGGTGCCGTCTGGGGCGGTCTGTGGGGAGGGGTGGAAGAGAGTATTTTGGTCGTTAGCCAGTGCTAACTGCCTGCGGAGCATGTCGACTGGGTCGCGGAGGTACAGCTGTGCCGAGTACTTACCAGTTTTGTCTGGAATGATGTGGCTCTTGTAACCTTCGGTGCGGAAATGTGTTTCGACCATGGAAGCGGTAACGTGGCGACATTCTTCTACGGTGCGAACGGCGCTGTTGAACTTTTCTAGGGAGAATGCGGGGTCTTGTAGGATGGTGATGACTTCGCTCACGCGGCCAGCGCCGGCCTTGTACTCGAGGGTTGTGAGACTGGCGGCGAGGGATTGCACGAGGAGGTCTGCGCGGGAGGGGGTTGAGGTTGGTGGCAGTGAAGCGTCACAGGGTGAGTCGCTGGAGGAAGCACGACCAGATTCTGGGTCTGGGGAGCTGGGTTGCGGGGAATCATGGTCGCCGTTTCGAGCAGGCTCATGGGTGACGGCAGGGACACGAGCGTTGTTGAAATGTTGGGGAGAGGGGTTGAAACGGTAGCGACACGTTCGCTCATGCAGCGCGAGCGCATAAGCATCTACGCAGTAGTAGAAGCACCCTTCATACTTGCATTCCATGTCGAGTTTTGACGCAAAAGGGAGGATTGCGAGCTGAACAGGGGAGACTGTGCCGTCCAGATGCGACCAATTTTATTTTTGTGGTGCTTTCGAGACTTGGAATGTAACGTGTTCGTAGTTTTTTGGGTAGTAGTTTTGTGCTCACTCCAGCTGACATCCCAACGGTGGAATTTAACCGAGAGTTCAATCATTTCCAACTGTTACATCACATTGCGTGCTGGCAACGTGTGCATGGAAGGACGAACGACTGCCCTGGGAGATGAATTTTCAATTAATTCATTACTAATAATAAACTTTTTTATTTCCAAACTTCGTGGAATCTGAATGTGCTTTACAGCGGATATGCCACGGATCATGTAAGGAAAGCAAATGGATTCTCATATATATGATTATATGTTTATATTCGTTGTTCTCGATCCGGATCTCTTTGTTCGGGGAATCAGAGACCATGGCTTGGGCCATACTCAATCTCACTGCCGGCGATGATTTCGAGTATGCACAGCAAGACTTAAGCGGACGCAGAAAGCTGTCCGGTCGACGCCGCAGGCTCCACTCCGCCCTCATCACCGACTGATCTTCTTTGACCGACTTTGCTTTGTACGTGCGCGAATCTTGATCAAGATTCGCGCACGTACCTTCGTTCCATCCTCTACCCTCGAGGGTATGCGTTGAGGGAAGCGTGGGTTTTGAGTCTGACTATTTCCGTTGATGCGATATTTTTCATGGGAAGCCTGTTGACTGATGGTGTGTATTGAGCGGAGGATGGAAGAGAGGTACGTGAAGTTTTGAAAGTATGCTGTGAGGGAAGGTTGATTTTGAGTCTGACTGTTGTGGTTGATTCCGATGTTGTGTAGATGATGCAGGAATGTTGATGACGGAAGGTAAGTTTCATTGAGTGCCAAGATGTGCTTTGCGAAGATATGGACTGCTGACTATGATTATTGTTAATTGCAAGGTTTTTGGATCATGGTTTGTATTGTGTGTAGGATGGATGAGAGGTACATTTGCGAGTTCTCAGGGTATGTAGCGAGGGAAACGTTGGTTTTCAATCTGACTGTTGCGATTGAATCCGATGTTGCGTAGGTGATGGAGGAATAGTGATGACGGAAGGTAAGTCACATTGGGCGCCCAGACCGGTTGTGTGAAGATGCGGAATGCTGACTACTTTTCTTGGCTACACGATTACGTGATTTATGGTTTTTATTGTGTGCAGGATGGAACAGGTAAAGTAAGTGTGCGAGTTTTGAAAGTAAGCAGCGAGGGAAGGTTGGTTTTGAGTCTGACTATTTCCGTTGATGCGATATTTTTCATTGGAAGCCTATTGAGTCATGGTGTGTATTGTGTGGAGCGAAGGTAAGTGTGCGAGTTTTGAAAGTATGCTGTGATGGAAGGTTGGTTTTGAGTCTGACTGTTGTGGTTGATTCCGATGTTGTGTAGATGATGCAGGAATGTTGATGACAGAAGGTAAGTTTTACTGAGCACCAAGACTTGTTTGGCGAAGATATGGACTGCTGACTTTGATTATTCATTGCAAGGTTTTTGGATCATGGTTTGTATTTTGTGTAGGATGGATGATTCAGTCATCCTCTCGGAGAGGTAAGTAAGGGAGTTTCTAGGATATCTGTCGTGGTAAGCGTTGCTTTTGAGTCTGACTGTTGTGGTTGATTCTGATGTTGTGTATGTGATGCAGGAGTGGTGAAGCAGGAACGGCAGGACTGAAGGAGAGTGAAGAAGGGATGTAGGAAGATGGGGAATGAAGCTGTGAGGTGTTTCTGGTATGTGTATATTTTGGGGCATACGATAGAAGTGAGAGTGGGTTTCAAGTGGTGTAAGATTTTGCTGACCATGTTCGTGTTTGATGTCTTGATGATTTAATGGGCTGGGGTGGTGTCGAGGAAAGCGGGGATGGTATTGGGAAGGAGCGTATTTTTTGTAATCTAGGTCGTGAGGGTTCTTGCAGTATGTGCGGATGGTGGTGCATGGCGTTCGGATGGGAGGGAGAACGCGATAGTGAGGGAGATGGGTGATCGACGATATGCTGACAGGTATTTTGTATTCTGGCTGGATACGTATTTCCTATTCTAACCGGGTATTTATTTCCTATTCTAACCGGGTATTTATTTCCTATTCTGACCAGATATGTATTCCCTATTCTAGAGAGACGTATTGTATACGAGCAGTTTCCTAAATGAGAGAATAAAATACGGTCCGATATGGGCCCTGAATTTACCATCCGCTGTAATTTCTTCCCTCCCGGTTTTCGCTGATATATTGTATACTGGATGTCGGGTCCTAGTATTCCGCCATATGTACTAGAGAAAGTGGATGTCGGGTCCTAGTATTCCGCCAAACGTACTAGAGAAAGTGGATGTCGGGCCCTAGTATTCCGCCAAACGTACTAGAGAAAGTGGATGTCGGGTCCTAGTATTCCGCCATATGTACTAGAGAAAGTGGATGTCGGGTCCTAGTATTCCGCCATATGTACTAGAGAAAGTGGATGTCGGGTCCTAGTATTCCGCCAAACGTACTAGAGAAAGTGGATGTCGGGTCCTAGTATTCCGCCATATGTACTAGAGAAAGTGGATGTCGGGTCCTAGTATTCCGCCATATGTACTAGAGAAAGTGGATGTCGGGTCCTAGTATTCCGCCAAACGTACTAGAGAAAGTGGATGTCGGGTCCTAGTATTCCGCCAAACGTACTAGAGAAAGTGGATGTCGGGTCCTAGTATTCCGCCATATGTACTAGAGAAAGTGGATGTCGGGCCCTAGTATTCCGCCATATGTACTAGAGAAAGTGGACGTCCGCATCCAAAAAATTTTTATTTTTTTTTGGACGCGGACGTTCATTTGTTCTAGTAAATCTCGGGGCCGACTAGGACCCGTACTAGAGAGACTGGACGTCCGCGTCCACTTCCGAAAACACAGACGTAGAGTGGTACTTACGAAAGACTTCAGAACTTGTCGGTAACTCACCGCCATTTTTGCTGCGCATTGTGAAGCCGAACTCATGTAACGAGCCGGGAAAGAAGAGAGTTTTTACTGCCCTGACTACTCCTGCATCATACCGCAATTATTCTAGACATATCTGTCGTCTTGTCCTTTTTCTTTTGCGACTTTGGGAAGCTTCAATGATAGAAGAGCAGGAAAGCTCCGAAGCTAAATGCTTTGCAAGCATCATGAATGGTATAGGAAGGGATCAAATATCCTGTGCAGGAGGGTATGGCATGCAGTGGCAAGTAATTTGCAATTCCGAACGCGATTCCCCCGATGTCGACAATGCTGGAGAACAGCACCCTTTTCAAAGCAAGGAACGTTGGCGGCTCGACCGAAAATGGGAAAAGCTTGACATAGACTTGCACATGCTTCTCAGAAACGTGCTCCTTTATTCTCGAGATGACACAACTTCGGCTAGCCCTTTTCTTATTCGGCGATTCTGCGCTCTTGTCAGTATTCATGAAGAACCAAGATCATGCATAAGAACATTCAAGGGGGCGAAAGATCTATCGCAACTCTTTGCTGCGTTACAGTACGCCACCAACCTCGTTGGTCTCATGGAGCTCAGGAATTCGGACACTTTCTTCCGGAAAGAACTATTACCATCGAGATTGGAATCTGTTGATCTCTCCAAAAGCTCACTTCTGCCGCTGCATGAAGATTATGAACCAATTTCACAGTCTTCTATAGAGGCAAAACTGTCAACGAACAGAAATACTTCTATTGCCTACATCAGAGACTTCCTGGACAAGAGTATGGGAATTCTCAAACACGACACAGCTCATGTTCGCTACATGGCTTGCTCCATTCACCCTGACTGTGGGTTGATTGACGGTCGAGAGCTATCTCTCTCTCATTTAGCTTTGGCAGTCCAAAATTGGAAGGAATCATGCATGTCTGACATCAGAAAATCTCTTCTTCTTGGAATGGAGATCCCTGAGTCATTCTTCGAGAAGATAGGCCAGCTGCATGACAACTTTATGCAAGACTTGAATGGTTTCAATTTTTCATCTGTTGGGAAGCAAGCAGAATGGGCAAAAGAACAAGCAGGGCTACTTTTGGATCATATTATGCAATCTGAATTTCACTCATCTGCATGGCTGACTCCACAGCCCACAATTTCTTCCTGTGATATCGCATCGAAAGATACAGCGAAGATACCATCTATTGAAATGAGAAGAGGTATAGATGGTGATGACAGTGTAGATCGAAGTTCAGCAGACGGGTTAGGCAATTTTATACAGAAAGAAGAGGCAGCTCAATGGCTCAAGAAAGTTCAGAAGCTCCAGAATGGACTTCTTGCATTGATCCATGTCGTGGGTGGTGGGACGGCCCGAGCTACCGAGATTTCTACTTACCAATGCGAGAATGGATTCGACTCTATTCGAAATGTATACGTGAACCAAGGAGAAGTTATCATCATTTGCAGGTACAACAAAACGCAAGCCATGACAAGGAAGGACAAAATTATTGCAAGGGTACTCGACGAAGAAACATCCAAGATAATTTTAATCTATCTCATACTTATCAAGCCTTTTGAGGTGATGCTAGTAGAGGCTATTCATGGTGAGAGCGAAGCTAAGATCCATGCAAGATACCTCTTTGTTGAAAATGGTATACCCCATGGAGAAACTCGCATTCGAGCCTCAATTCAGTCAACCTTTTCATCCTCCTCGATACCGCTCAATTTCATACAGTATCGACACTACCAAAGTGCTATGTCAGCTAGGTTTCTCTCGCCAACTTTTGTGAGGCTTTTGTACGAATGCTCAGAGGGTGCGGAGGAATTCCAGGGATCGGAGGAATACCATCCTTCTCTTGTTGAAACTATGAATGGGCAATCAGGACATTCTACATGGACTGCTAATAGAGTATACGCAACTGGTGCGCATACGGTACGAGGTCTCGCTTCTCAGCAGCTCTCTGCTTTTCGAGATGCTTCTCGATCCTGGCAACGTCTGATTGCAATTGCGAATAGTACTGATAGGCAAGACAAGCAAAGAGAAAAGGCACCAGAAATGTCAATTGTTTCTCCCAATGTCGATAATGAAGCCGTTTCTCATGGGGCATCTGGCTCTGAAACAGCCAGTATGGTCAAAGAAATCATTTCTAGAGAACTGAAAAGAAGTCTGGGAAGCTTCTTCAGTCTCAGTAACCCGCTTTTCCAAACTTGTGAAGCTTCACTCGGTTCAAAGGTTAATGGATCAGGAAACAAAACTCTTCCTGCTACTAATCGACAACCATCACAACCAAATGAATCTGTGAAAAGAGCAAGAATATTGGAGAGGCAGGATGACCTTGAAGACCTGAAGAGACTACTCCCAAGTTTGCGGGCCATGCACAGGAATGAATTTGCACAGTTCCGGAGCATTACACAAATGCAAGCGGTCTCTGCAGCGCTGGAAAGGAGAGAAGACCTTATCGTGGTCATGCCCACGGGCTCCGGCAAGTCAGAAATATTCTTCCTTGCTTCATTTATTGAAGGCCCTAAGATGGTAACGATTGTTGTAGTTCCTCTCAAAGCACTTATGGAGAACTTGAAGGCCCGCTGCGCTGCTTATGGCTTATGTGTTGCATCCTGGCATGAGAGAGAAATGGAGGGAGTTCAGATTGTGGTAATCTCTGTGGAACATGTCGGATATCCTGAATATTGTGTCTTCGTTAGTGAGCTCTGCAACTCAAGGAGGCTCTCACGAATTGTTGTCGATGAAGCTCATCTAACAGCTCTATGGTCCTCATTCCGTGAACCTTTGCGTAGTCTCCATCAGACTTTGTGCCCTTCTTCTATTCCCATTCAGAAGATACTTCTCAGCGCTACAATTCCTCCTTGTCAAGAACCGCTTGTTGCTACATCCCACGGAATGGATCATTATGTCGTTCTACGTTGCCCAACACCTCGCCAAAATCTCAGTTACAATGTTTACAAAGTTCCAAGTGAGAGGTTTGTCAGTTCTCTGACCACTATCCTCAAATCTGTTGTGCGAATAGCATTACAAGAGCTAGAAATGATCAAACCTGCTGACCAAACAGGAAAACTGATTCTCAGTCGAATGATAATTTTCTGTCCAACTCGGGACTTGGTGGAGAAGGTCTTCGAGCTTATGAAAGATCTTGACGACAACAGAATTAAATCAGTGAACAAATATCATGGAGGAATCGAAAATAGTGAGAGAATATCCGAGCATAAGGAGTGGAGCCTCCAAGCCGATGGATTAGTACCGGAGAGAACTACAGTGAGGATCATGGTGGCAACATGTGCCTTTGGAACTGGACTGGATACTCCTCAAGTCAAAAGCGTCATTCATGCCGGATATGCCCGGAGTATACTTGAGTACGTTCAAGAGAGTGGTAGGGCTGGAAGGGAAGGTATATCTGCTCGATGTGTTCTCGTTTATAATAGGAGATTTGCACTCTCTCAGGCCCATGTTGTGAAAGGGGCACCAGATAAACTGAGTGTTCTCGCGGCAGAGCCCAGCTTCTCCTCAAGGCTCTCTGGAAGCATATGGAATGATTCAGAAAAACTCCTATACAGGTTCATGTCATGGGCTGAGCATGAGTCCATCTGCCGCCGTCAGGCTCTTTTCCATGAGATGGACGGCATCAATCCCAATCCCTGTCCATTCTCAGGTGCCGAACGAGCTTCATGGTGTGACAATTGTGCAAACCAAATATCGGAAGGTTCACCCGGCCTCTCAAATATGTTTGAGGAATCTGATGTAATTCCGATAAGCACCGAATCTTCTGAGTTACCTCCAATTGTTCCATCTGACAGAAGTGGACGAAATATGAATTTTGTTGCTGAATTAGAACCACGTGTACTTTCAACGCAACACAATTTTCAGGCAAGAAACACATTCGCAGAGAGCAGTTCTACGGTGATGCATCGCGCAAAGGAAATATGTTCACGTCTTATCGGCAAATGTATTCTTTGCCTTGCGATGCAGCAAGGGTCACACGTTGTTTCGCCATCAATCAAGCCACCTTGTGTCTCCTGGAGATGTCTCCGCTGTTTCCAGAAAGGGCATGGATATATAGCATGTCCAGTATTCTCTTCAAAGGGATGTGTTGGGGAAAAGACTGAGAGTGGCAGTTGTTGTTACGCTTGTGGGATGAATACGCTAAACGGAGTAGAGATGCATGAAAGGTGCGAGTATGGATCACGCCTCAGATGTCCATGGTATTCTGGACTCCAGCTCTGCATTTTATATTTGCAAAAAGCACTTGAGGACCCAGGAAAGCTCGAAGAACTCAGAAAAGATTTCAGCGAGGATTATGAGATTCTATTGAGCTCCGTCCAGAACCAAAGAAGCTCTGCTGCCATGTACAAATGGTTGGTCTCCCTGGACAGCAAATGTATGGCTCTAAACATCATGAACGTTCTTCCAGCAATTGCGAAGCAGCTTGACCTATGAATCATTATCGGCTCGGAGCTTCCAAATCAATTAATTCAGGGCAGCAAGAATTCTTTCTTCATCTTCCAGTGTAGTGAGAGATGAAAAGCTCATGTTAGCTCTGAAAATACGGAGAATTTGTTTGTCCGAGTGAGAAAGCCAGTGATCACCCATGACAGATTGTAAGTTTGCGAAGGCATTCTTGTGAGCTCTACAATATTGAAATCCTATGGAACAATACTGTCACACTTCTATCATTTTATGAATACGAACTCACGGTTAATAATAGTTTCGTGGCCATCCTTCAATGAAATATGAGACACGGAAAGGTGAGCATCATCCAACGTATCTTCTTTGGTCGATCGTGATCATACCACGATATTCAGCTTGTATTTAGCAGATTATCGGCCATAACCCGCTTAAGCACAAACTGGACGATCCAGAACTTGAATCCCGGGCTATCCCATTTACGTCGGAATATTCGGTGGAGACTCGCTCAGCACCGTAGCTGTATCGATCTGAGAGTGAGAATGCTTCATTGTGTGTTTGAGTAATTGCTGCAGAGCTTCTCATGCGAGCCCATCTAAATTCGTGGAAGAGGTATTGCCTCGGAAGTACTACAGACACCCGAACCCAGAAATATGGGAAAATAGTAGTATAAACGAGAGAAAAAACGTAGGCTATTGAGCTCCGACTCAGCTAGAGGGAACGTAAATCTCTCGATAGATTTCAGCAATTTGGTTCTTTGGTTCCTTCCTGCAGGGCCGAGTAGGAGCTTTATCCCCTCTCAATGTGCTTCAAGGACGCTACATACTGCATCTGAAACAATTACGAAGTGGAGTGGTACCACGAAGCCAGATCGGATCACCCGACGGGCCAGATGGAGTTCTTAGCCACGAACTGTCATGTGCACCAGCCGGCGTGTACACCAGCACGTTTGATTCCTCATGGACATGATGCAGCCGCTCCCTGTCGTACTCAAACAGTAACCAGACTTCATCCACCGCCCGCTCGTACCACTCCAGCGCGACACGCATGTCGACTTCCACACCGCAACCCCCGCTGACGTAAATTTCCGAGAGCACGACCCTGGCGTGCACGCCGCGTCGTTTCGCGACGCATATGGTGCACAACCTGACCGCGAGCTCCGCGTCGCCAGCCATCCACTCGGTGCCGGTGGCAACAATCATCGCTAGAGACGCGACGAGATTGTCGTGTCTGTTGTCGTCGATGGACTGCTCGCAGAGCTGCATGGCGTATCCGACGGTGCGCTCCAGTTGCGGCGTGTCTGCAAGCATGATTTCTGCCAGAGTCATCGCTGCGTGTGCATCGGTCTTCTTCGCCATGCAAATCTCGCACAGGTGAATGGCTAGCGCTCTGTCCCTCTCCACCCCGTGCGACCCAAACGCGACCTTTCTTGCTAGTTCAGCCACGCGCACACACCGGCTTCCGTCTCGGTCGATCGCTGCTTGACACAGTTGTATAGCACGGTCGATTCCGGCTTTGCTTGTAGCTGCCGCGATGAGTAGCTCTGCCATAGTGGATGCACTGTTGGAACGCGATAGGATTACGTTCTCGCCGTATATATTGATAGTCGTTTCGAGTAGTCGTAGCGCGAGCTCTGCGTTCCCAGAGGTCCCACGTTTTCCATGCGTTGATACCTGCCTAGCTGTTTCAGCAATTTGGTCATTACCGACTTGATGTCTACTTGTCCACATACTCCTTTCACACAGCTGCAATGCACAATTGATCTCCGCGTCTTCCTTTACCTCCACAAGAAGAATTTCATCAAGGGTATAAATCGCATATAGATCACCGCTGGAAACGAACATCTCACAAAGCTCGATCGCTAGCGGCACATTCTCCACTATACGTCCACTCCCATATGCAATATCCTTGATTATCTTTCTATCCTCGAGAAATCCATTTTTGCTTGCGAGATTGAATCCATACAAAATTGCTTTGCACGATCGACATCTTTGCGAAAGTCCGTGCATTCGCTCATCAATATCTCCCCCATAACGACCCCCCCTGGATCGTTCATTTCAATACACATATCACATAGTTGTATGGCAAGCTACAAGTCTTTACGGTTCCCACGTCTTCCATACGCTATCGATTGCGCAAGATCGGTCAGCCTATCATGGCTGCCCTCTAGATCCAGGAATTGTTGGCAGAGCTTCATTCCACGATAGATATCTTGATCGATACCCACAGGTTCAGTCATCAGTATCTCGGCCAAAATAAATAGTGCGTCGGTAACTTTCTTGTCCATACAGAGCTCAAATAACTGCACAGCGAGCTGAATATATCTAGCTATTCCAAATGTTCCCTGCGCCATCTTATCCGCTAGAATAGCTAGCTTGCCGGTGTACATGCAGTTATCCAGAAATGTTTCACTAACTTTCAATCCACGATCACGTGCGTTCCCAATGCCAGAACCTTGCGTCCAAAGCAGCTTTGCCTGCAAAAGCAGTGCAGCCTCGTCGTTCTTCTTCTCGATGCAAATCTCGTTCAATCGTATCGCAACATGCACAGCCACAGCTCTGCCGAATCTTGCATCCGACACTTTCTTCGCGAGATTTGTTATTTCGGAACAGAATCCATATCTATTCCTCCTTGTGTCCATATACATTGCACACAAGTCCACCGCACGATCAAAGTCTCGCTCGAAGCCCGGAGCACCGCTCATGATCATGCTCGAGTATATCAGCCAGCATGATCATGGCCTCGCAGTCTTTTCTCATGTCGATACACATCTCGCACAACTGCACAGCAACTTGCGCATTTATAGCTATACCAAACGTTCCATACGCAACTTTCTCCGCCAGAAAATTGACATTTCTACAAATCGCATTGCGCTCCAGATGCTTCTCGCGCAGCTGCAGTGCACGATCGACGTTCTTTTTGACGCCAACAGCGCCAGTAATGACCATCTCAGCAAGAACGAGCTCTGCGCCACTGTCATCAATCTTCCCCATGCTCAATTCAAACAGGGACACAGCCACTGGAGCAATCTGCCACGCCCACCAATGTCTATCCTCCATCTCCTGAACAAGGTCCGAAATCTTTGTGCAGTGCAACCTCTGCTCATGGGTGCGCTCGAGCGCATCGGCCCACAAGCGCAAGGCGCGATCGACATCTCTCTGCACGCCAGACGCGCCAAAGAGGAGCAAATAGGCGAGAATAACCATCGCCTGTGCATGGTTACCTTTCCGCACGCAAACTTGCAACAAGCGCACAACCGACGGCGCACTACCCTCGAAATCGCGGCCCGCGCGCTTCCTAGCCGTCCCGTAGCAATCGGCCTCGAACACTTCATTCGCGTCCGGCACGGCCTCGATACACTTTTCGACAATGCGCATTGCACGCGCAAAATCCAACTGATCTTCATCCGAAGCGCTCACGACCAATTCCACAACGCCGCGCACAGCCCTTCTCTCGCTTCCGGGCTCGTCCGTGCAGCTGTCGTAGAGATGGAGGGCGCGACAGACGTCGCGCGGCACGGCGGGGCGCCGCGGCGGAGAATGGCGGCGAGTTCGAACTTTGCCCGACGGTCGTTTGCGGCACGGACGCAGCTATCGTACAGCTGGACGATGCGGGCAAATATGTCGCGACGCGGGAGGTCCAATTGCGCCGAAGATTGTAACGTCACGGCGAGACACATCTTGGCGTCGGTGGTTTTTCTTTCGACCACGCATCGTTCGTATAGCGCTACGGCGCGACGGAGATTGTCGCGTCGCTGCGAACGGTGCTGCGATTTGCGATTTGAGGAGCGTCGCAAGATCAAACATCGCGGCGACGTGTTTCTCCTCGTCGATGCAGCGCTGGAATAGCTCCATGGCGGCCGGGACGTCCTTCTCGACGGGTAGAGCGTCGCGCTCCAGCCCGGCTAGTCGGCGCGCTGTCGTGTACATTTGGATGTGCGCGGATCGGGCGGGGTAGCGGGACTTGCACGCAGAGGTCGTGGGTCATGCGGGATGGCGGTGGAGTGGTTCGGATGGGATGGGATCATACGTGTAGGAAGGTGGAGATAGAGGTATGCGGTTTGTTTGTTGGATGTGGCATGGACGACCGAATCGTGGCCGCAGGACGGCGCAAGTTGTGGAGAACGGGAATGCGTTTTTGACATGCGGATGATTGTCTGCGAAGGGAGAATCGGCTGTTTGACGACCACAGCTGCTGCCACAGGCGACGGTTCACTGGATGCGAGATTGAGGTTGGTGCATGGCGGACAGGATTCGCTGCTGCTGCATCCGGTGGGCTCTGCTGCCTTGCCGAGGATTCGTGCCGCAGTGTGCGCCAATCAAATTTTCGATGCCAAGGGCAATTGGACCAATGGACTCAACACGGGCTGCGTCCTGCGCACCGCATTGGTCTGGAGCGTATATATTCGTAAAATTCCTGCAGGGGCATATCTGGGATAATGCCTGCAGCGCGGAGTATCCAGCGCCTTCAACTGAAAAACACTCCGTATTGCGAGAATTGTAAAACCAAAAATTGGAAATTTTCGTAGCCACTATCACAGGTGCAAATGGTCCGTTGTGACTTGCGTCTTTCTATAGACATGAGAATCTTTCAACGATGCCTCCGTCACGTCCCCACATCATGTCCATCAACTTGCACTCCGATCTGTCCACATTCTCCCACAGCGGCACGTGCACGAGAACTGTCTTCATATCATCCATTTTGCGCCTTGTACACGTATTAGCTTTCACTCTGAAATCTCAACTATTTCATTGCAAGTTTCAGAATACTTGAACGAAACCAGCTCGGGTTTTGTGCATCCTCTCAGCCAATCATATCAATTTTATTTAGGTGCAAGTAAAAAGTCATTGCTGTGCATCCACGTAATTGCATCCCGCTATCCGCCCTGATGAATCGACTTCGACACAGCCACTTCTCCAAAACCTTGTCTACCCGCGATGCCCCGATCCCTTATATGCCGATCGTCTCTTTTTCATGAAACAATCCAAGTCCCATTCGGATGGCTGTTGCCATCACTGCCTCCTCCGTCCGCGTTCCATTCCGAGCTGCAAACGCCATAAAACTCAATCCAATCGTCTTCGATGGTACACGTATTCCCCTCTCCAAAAACATTGCGTTAGCGTATACCACATGTACAAGGGTATCATTTGGCAGCCTGTACTAGTACACATTAGAACACCATATCTACAGAGTGTTCTACAAACGATTAGATGGAAGCAAGGCAGACGTTGAAGCACAGGGGGTGTCGACAGCTAGCTTGTAGATCCTGGAAGCGCCCCAAGTCCAAGGAATACATGTAGATAGAATAAAGTACCTCTTTCAGTGGCAGAAAGGGTCATTCTGTTGACATACTATACATTTTGAAGACTTCAATACGGGCATCACATTGGCGCGCTCTGGAGGACTCAGCTACAAACAATATTACCTATGCTTGAGATTATGATCAAAAAGTGCATACTGAGCTATGGAGTAAAATATATTCGTCGCTTTATTTGTCTTCGACAACATCCCAGAAAATTGGTTCATACGAAAATCCCCGCCCTGTGACCTACTGTCCATCCCATCAGGACAGCGGCTACCAGCATCTCTTCCGGGAGAGGACATTTCGGACAGGACAGACTGGGACAATCAAATCTAGTAACCATGGAAGGGGCGCTAAGGTTAACCTTTGCCAACAGGAGCTAACGACAGGGTTTACTATCCCGAAGCTCCCCAAATCAATTTTTATAGTGGTAGAAACCAACCTACTGCTCCCTGAAGCGCTTCATGCAGGACGGCGGCGCGGAGACAGTGTGGGATGATCAGTCCCCACCACCTCCTTATCATATTCCTCGACGTTTTCAAGTCCATTCGCCACACCTACAGTTCCCACCAGGCCAGATTTGCCACGGGTCCCATTGGTTCAAGCGTCTGGCCCGGTCCATCAGCCAGCTCCGCGCCATGGTATGAGAAATATTACGCCGTTCGGCTGTAAGTCCGACAACCCCAACCAGAATTCCGACGTCGGACTTACCGTCCAGCGCCCTCTCATTAGTGCTTCAAGTCGCCACCTCTGCACAACGTGTACATGCTCCCGCTAGCTCTCCAGTGCCACTGCCAAACGTGTACTGTTGCAGTCACAGCACAATGCTCCGAGTACACGTGTGGTACTGCAGCCACGGTAGTACATGTCGCGGATTAGCTGTAGCCTACAGGCTGGCACACATGTCCAGGCGCCCACTCTGAAGCACGTGTGCAACGTAGTACATGAACCATAGACAACTGCGCGATGTACACAGCCAATGTTCCGACCACACGTATGCCATGTCCACACCTCATCCACAGTTCATGCATGTGCGTTGTGTACAGCACAATGTACCTCTACTCCGACCTCTTTTCTGTAAGGGACTCATACTCGACCTCTGATCTAAACAATATCTCTGCAAATAGATCTCAAAAAGATCCACCCCTGCGATCTCTCTCCCACGAGACCGCGGCCACCAGCATCTCTTCCGGGAGAGGACGTTTCGGACAGGACGAGCACACAACACAACGAAATCACGTAACCATGGAAGGGTTGCTATGAGTCACCTTCACCTAGATGTAGGCAGCCTCCAGGATTTACTGTCCCAAAGCCCCCCAAATCAATTTTTATAGTGGTAGAAACCAACCCACTGCTCCCGGAAGCGCTTCAAGCATTAGGACGGTGCGGAGGCAGCATGGGATGATCAGTCCCACAACCACCTCCTCAATTATATAAAAATAAATTTTCAAATTTTGGCGAGACTCGAACCGGGGCCCTCTCATTCTTGAAGGGATAATTACCCAGATGAGCTATTCTTTCTATTTCGGTGCTGGTACTGTTGGGACAGAGTATATATATTGACAGAGCGAGGACCCCTGCCGTTATGCTGACATAGGATGCCGTCTGAACAACTTATAACCAGGCAATAATGCTTCTACTAATGGTGATCGCATTCACAAGAACACTGGTTCAAGAACCACTGAACAGGGATTGAACTGGCACCTCGACCATCATCTCGTCTAGGCAGCCCGTTGTTTGAAAATGGGAAAAGTATAACAAATGTTGTCCGCACAAACAGGCACAGGGGCGGGGCGAGAGCCCAGACCCACACATAAAGGTTGCAGTACACTAAAACAATATCATATAAGGGACGGAAGTGTATTCGTTCACAGGAGTAGGGCAGACTTTCTGCTGGTGCGTTTAAAGAAGAACTGCGTTTTAATGTGCGGAACACAGTGTGATTATTCAGACTAGACTTTCGGGGGATAACAGAACTGCCATCGCTGACACTATATCGGCATGTAGGTATGTGCCTTGAAGGCAGTGCTCCCATTGCACGTTTTTAGAGCAGGAAGCAGTAGTGATGGTCTCCACTGTTGAACACTGTGTAGTATACGTGGCAATTCCGAAATTGCAAATATTTACGATTTCCGCGGAATTCGAATTTCGGCGGACACGACCGGCGACAGCAATGCACGAACATTGCTGGCGCATGCGCGCGCGCAACCGGCACACGTGTGCAACGAACGTATTGGCAACGGCCAACGGACCAACGGGTCACTACGTGCGACCCACAAGGTCCTTTCCCATTCGGGGACGTTACGAGCAGTGTTTACGCTGTAAAGCGATGCCATCGTGGCTATATAGGTATTGGCATCGTGCCGGGAGGGAAAGGGGACAACTAACGATCGGGCAACGTGCTCTAGTCCACGATTGACTTCTACGTTACGTATTTTTTAGGGGATTAGGGGATTTAGGGGATTAGGGGATTAGGGGATTTTAGGGGATTAGGGGATTTAGGGGATTAGGGATTTTTTAGGGGATTAGGGGATTAGGGGAT
>JALQPE010001009.1:0-52165 GCA_030407315.1 Asparagopsis taxiformis
TAGTCTCTTCCATGGCTGTGGAGCGCCTTCGATAGGTTTTCCTATAACTCTGTTTGAACAGAAGATGCGAGTGTTGTAGGGGCCTGCATCGATGTGTTCCAGGGCGCCATATCTCTGCAAGTCACCGGGAAAGGATTGGCAGAAAGATGGAACTTGAAAGTGTTGAGACCTGTGGTGTGGAATGGGCCGAGGGTGGAGAGCATTGGATTGTTTGAAATAGGAAATGGAGTTCTGGAGGCTTTCTAGTTCGGCGGCAGTCCAGTGCTTGATGCGACCGCGTTTCATGACCCATGCGACGAGGTCAGAGTAATTGCGTGCAGATTGGAAGTGAGGGGGGCTGTATCTACTTCGTCACAGCATGTGTCAATGAATGCTGCGATGAAAGGGAACACCATGTCGAGACATGGTGATAGTCTTTGGCTGCGAGCATGCCGCGTATGCCGTCCTCCGTGAAGAGGCCGTTCAAATTGGTGCCCTTCTCACCCTTGGAGAAGTCGACATGAAGACCGGTGATGTAGTTAGTCGCGTTCGATAGCGGACAGAATGCTGTTTGAGCCGGCGAGGATGGATTTTTTCACCTTCTTGAAGGTGCGAGGTGTCCCGGATGGGAGGCAGTGGTGGTGGTGAGGTCTGGGGAGCTGAGGCGGTGGACAATGCACTGTTGATGAGCTTTGAGATGCCGAGGTGGAGATTGTGCAGAGGCTCGAAGGAGAAAATTTGTGTGGGGTCTAGGGGACTGTTGGTGGGTAAAAGAGTGGTCGATTCGAGGGCAGAGTGTTGTTCGAGGAGGGAGAGAGCTTCGAGCGGAGCAGTTGTATGCTCCTGAGCGCTCTCTTGGCGTGCAGAGCGTGTATCATCAAAGGGAGCGGGGCTGGTGTGGCGCGCTGGATTCAAGTTGAGTGGGCGGGGATGTAGCAGCGTTGGCAGGGATGTGTGGTGGTAGTGCTGTTGCGAGTGCATGACAGCTCTTTGGCCTCTGGAAAGTCGCAGCAATAATTGGCTAGGATGGGAAATCATTGGCGGGCAGTTGCAGTGGAGTCTGTGCAGGGGAACCCGGAAGAGAACGCGGTGGATAGGGACGGAAACACTTTTTCGAGTGCTTTATGAAGAATATCAATTTTGCGAGCGCGACTAGCAGAACTAGAGGTTGTCGGCATTTCATCACCGAAAAAGGCGTTGGACGAAGGGTTCACAATGTACGGAAGATACCCGACGATGGTGAGGCCGGTACGGATGCAGTGGCGACGGAGGGGGGGGCGGAGAAGTTGAGCAGTGTGACGTGTATGGGGTATGCGACGATTGCGGAGCTCTTGAGGCTTGTGCTGCTCTTGTCGGAGTACACTTGGAGGAGGCCGGCAAAGGAGGAAGGTGTGGGATCAGTTTCCTCTGCCCATATACGACCTGTGGATCTTCCGAGAGCTGTACGCGCTGTCTAGTAACCTGGTGCAGCGTTTTCGCGAATTCTGTGTGTAGGGGATGAGAAAATATTGCGGTGCCGTCTGGGGCGGTCTGTGGGGAGGGGTGGAAGAGAGTATGTATTTGGCCGTTAGCCAGTCTAACTGCCTGCGGAGCATGTCGACTGGGTCGCGGAGGTACAGCTGTGCCGAGTACTTACCAGTTTTGTCTGGAATGATGTGGCTCTTGTAACCTTCGGTGCGGAAATGTGTTTCGACCATGGAAGCGGTAACGTGGCGACATTCTTCTACGGTGCGAACGGCGCTGTTGAACTTTTCTAGGGAGAATGCAGGGTCTTGTAGGATGGTGATGACTTCGCTCACGCGGCCAGCGCCGGCCTTGTACTCGAGGGTTGTGAGACGGGCGGCGAGGGATTGCACGAGGAGGTCTGCGCCCGGGAGGGGGTGAGGTTGGGTGGCAGTGGAGCGTCACAGGGTGATTCGCTGGAGGAAGCACGACCAGATTCTGGGTCTGGTGGAGCTGTTGCGGGGTTGCGGGTTGCGGGGTTGCGGGGAATCATGGTCGCCGTTTCGAGCAGGCTCATGGGTGACGGCAGGGACACGAGCGTTGCTGAAATGTTGGGGAGAGGGGTTGAAACGGTAGCGACACGTTCGCTCATGCAGCGCGAGCGCATAAGCATCTACGCAGTATTAGAAGCACCCTTCATACTTGCATTCCATGTCGAGTTTTGACGCAAAAGGGAGGATTGCGAGCTGAACAGGGGAGACTGTGCCGTCCAGATGCGACCAATTTTATTTTTGTGGTGCTTTCGAGACTTGGAATGTAACGTATTCGTAGTTTTGAGGGTAGTAGTTTTGTGCTCACTCCAGCTGACATCCCAACGGTGGAATTTAACCGAGAGTTCAATCATTTCCAACTGTTATATCACATTGCGTGCTGGCAACGTGTGCATGGAAGGACGAACGACTGCCCTGGGACATGAATTTTCAATTAATTCATTTGTAATAATAAACTTTTTTATTTCCGAACTTCGTGGAATCTGAATGTGCTTTACAGCGGATATGCCACGGATCATGTAAGGAAAGCAAATGAATTCTCATATATATGATTATATGTTTATATTCGTTGTTCTCGATCCGGATCTCATTGTTCGGGGAATCAGAGACCATGGCTTGGGCCATACTCAATCTCACTGCCGGCGATGATTTAGAGTATGCACAGCAAGACTTAAGCGGACGCTGAAAGCTGTCCGGTCGACGCCGCAGGCTCCACTCCGCCCTCATCACCGACTGAGATTCTTTGACCGCCTTTGCTTTGTTTAGTGTAGAGGATGGACGAAGGTACGTGCGCGAATCTTGAGGGTATGCATTGAGGGAAGCGTGGGTTTTGAGTCTGACTATTTCCGTTGATGCGATATTTTTCATTAGAAGCCTGTTGACTCATGTGTGTATTGAGCGGAGGATGGAAGAGAGGTACGTGAAGTTTTGAAAGTATGCTGCGAGGGAAGGTTGGTTTTGAGTCTGACTGTTGTGGTTGATTCCGATGTTGTATAGATGATGCAGGAATGTTGATGACGGAAGGTACGTTTCATTGAGTGCCAAGATGTGCTTTGCGAAGATATGGACTGCTGACTATGATTATTATTCATTGCAAGGTTTTTGGATCATGGTTTGTATTGTGTGTAGGATGGATGAGAGGTACATTTGCGAGTTCTCAGGGTATGTAGCGAGGGAAACGTTGGTTTTCAATCTGACTGTTGCGATTGATTCCGATGTTGCGAAGGTGATGGAGGAATAGTGATGACGGAAGGTAAGTCGCATTGGGCGCCCAGACAGGTTGTGCGAAGATGCGGAATGCTGACTACTTTTCTTGGCTACACGATTACGTGACTTATGGTTTTTATTGTGTGCAGGATGGAACGGGTAAGGTAAGTGTGCGATTTTTGAAAGTAAGCAGCGAGGGAAGGTTGGTTTTGAGTCTGACTCAGTCATATTGGATCAACAGCAACAGGCTGTTGCTGTTGATCCAATATTCATTCATTAGAAGCCTATTGAGTCATGGTGTGTATTGTGTGGAGCGAAGGTAAGTGTGCGAGTTTTGAAAGTAAGCAGCGAGGGAGGGTTGGTTTTGAGTCTGACTGTTGTGGTTGATTCCGATGTTGTGTAGATGATGCAGGAATGTTGACGACAGAAGGTAAGTTTCACTGAACACCAAGACTTGTTTTGCGAAGATATGGACTGCTGACATGATTATTATTCATTGCAAGGTTTTTGGATCATGGTTTGTATTGTGTGTAGGATGGATGAGAGGTAAGTAAGGGAGTTTCTAGGATATCTGTCGTGGTAAGCGTTGCTTTTGAATCTGACTGTTGGGGTTGATGTTTTTGTATGTGATGCAGGAGTGGTGAAGCAGGAACGGCAGGACTGAAGGAGAGTGAAGAAGGGATCTAGGAAGATGGGGAATGAAGCTGTGAGGTGTTTCTGGTATGTGTATATTTTGGGGCATACGATAGAAGTGAGAGTGGGTTTCAAGTGGTGTAAGATTTTGCTGACCATGTTCGTGTTTGATGTCTTGATGATTTAATGGGCCGGGGTGGTGTCGAGGAAAGCGGGGATGGAATTGGGAAGGAGCGGAATTTTTTGTAATCAAGGTCGTGAGGGTTCTTGAAGTATGTGCGAATGGTGGTGCATGGCGTTCGGATGGTAGGGAGAACGCGATAGTGAGGGAGATGGGTGATCGATGTTGATGAAAAGAGTGATCAGTGCGACACTCACTGCGCAACTATCTGCTTACAGAGCCATGACAACATGTCAACCCCAAAACAGTGTGAAGGAGACACTAAAATCTCCATGTGGCTGTCTCCTTCGAAGTACGACACAGCGCAAGACAGTGATAACTCTAGAGATAGATCCATTGCGGAAGCCAGCGAGCTCGCAACCCAAAAGGGAAGCATCTAGAGACAGTTTCGAGTTCAGTATTTAAGTGGTAAGTGTAGAACATCCTCCAACAACTAAAGCAAGACAATTAACAACAAGACAACATCAACCAAACCACACCAATCGCCAAGGCGAATATTAGAGAAAATCTCTAACTCTCCCAAGGGAGAAACACTCCTGCTTCCAAGGAAGCGACCTCGCCTTCAAGGAGGCAACCCACCGCCTTCAAGGAGGCAACCCACCGCCTTCAAGGAGGCAACCCACCGCCTTCAAGGAGGCACCCATCACTCCCAAGGGAGAATAATTGACCGCAGTGCGTCACCACCTGCAACCGAATTATAGGAAACGTGTCTAACACTTTCTGACACACAACCATCAAAAGAAACAATTCAGAATCCCACATCAATCGACGATATGCTGACAGGTATTTTGTATTCTGGCTGGATACGTATTTCGTATTCTGGCTGGATACATATTCCGTATTCTGGCTAGATACGTATTTCCTATTCTAACCGGGTATTTATTTCCTATTCTGACCAGATATGTATTCCCTATTCTAGAGAGACGTATTGTATACGAGCAGTTTCGTAAATGAGAGAATAAAATACGGTCCGATATGGGCCCTGAATTTACCATCCGCTGTAATTTCTTCCCTCCCGGTTTTCGCTGATATATTGTATACTGGATGTCGGGTCCTAGTATTCCGCCATATGTACTGGAGAAAGTGGACGTCCGCATCCAAAAATTTTTTATTTTTTTTGGACGCGGACGTTCATTTGTTCTAGTAAATCTCGGGGCCGACTAGGACCCGTACTAGAGAGACTGGACGTCCGCGTCCACTTCCGAAAACACAGACGTAGCGAGTTGGGACCATAACCTGTTGTTGTCAAGGTCAACAATGTCTAGGACTTTACTACCGCCGGCGAGTGCGGCCGCCTATAAATAATATACGTTCTGCTTACAGTTGGTAGTTAGGTATGATCATCCGACATGAGCTGTCACGAAAACCACATGTTACAGTTTACAGCAAAGTATGATAGGGAGACCCATGAGATTTGCGGAGCAAATCTGAGACGATAATTTGGCCAGTGACCGAGCTCGAGCTGCTGATCGCGGTGCCTCGCAAATGATGTGACTTTGTTACGTACAATTGATGTTATCACAGCTGGTCGGATCTTCAACCTCGCAAGCGAGTACAAACCATGTTCAAGATGTCCAATGCTGTTCGGCGTTAGCGAACATGTTGCACAATTCTATACGAGGACTGCAAAACGTTGAATCGATACTGCTCATTGCGTGGACAACACTACTTGACGAGCCACCAACCTCAACAGAAAAACATCTTTGCAAGTAGTGACTGCAACCATCCAACTCGGTCAGGATGCCTCTCACCTGCACCTCCATGGAGGTGATTCCCAACTGTGCGCTTTCTGTATCGAAATCATGCGTTACAAGTGTGTGCTAGTACCTCGAATGAGCACATTACTCGCGAATAACAATTAACGACGATCTGTTCACGTACTTCCAGGCGATATCGGCGATCAATTTACCGATTTATTTCTACCGGTGCAAAATCGACAAGTCCATCCACACTTGACAGAATGATGCACTGAACCGCGCTCGCCAAGTTGTGCATATCACATTAGTGATGCATTGTAGCGACCATCCCTGGTATTATAGCGACAATAGCATAGCATAGCACAGCACAGCGCAGGAGGCAATGTGGTAGACAAGGTTG
Source organism: Asparagopsis taxiformis (assembly GCA_030407315.1). Taxonomy (NCBI): domain Eukaryota; phylum Rhodophyta; class Florideophyceae; order Bonnemaisoniales; family Bonnemaisoniaceae; genus Asparagopsis; species Asparagopsis taxiformis. The sequence continues at coordinate 6,091 of JALQPE010001009.1, forward strand.
TTTATCGTTCGTCTAGCAATGCGTGGATGTTATACTAAACACAACATACTACTACAGCCAAGCCAAGTGCACACCAACGAGATGAATGTCTAGTTGTGCGTCGGAGGGTGGAAGGACGTCACAGCAAGCACCTGGTAAACAGAAGCTTCTATCTGTTTCTTGTCGACCGGGAATAAGATTTTCTTGCCGTCATGGTTTACATATCCGGCTTACCAATGATCATCATGCTTGGCCCTGGCCACGTACTGAAGGTGGCCCATGTTGTCTCTGCCTCCACTGATAGCACCGGTGGGTACTCTACCATCGGTTACCTCGACTCATGTGAGTGTTGTACCTCCGTTGACGAGCAAGTCGAAATTGAAATTGACAGCCTCAATCACGTTGCTTCCAAGGGCATAGTATGCACCCTCATCTTTAATGGCGTAGCCGATATAGGAGACGTTGGGGCCGGTATGGTTGCGTGAAATGTAGAGAATTTTGCCGCTGGCACTTTCGAAGGTGACGGCGTTGGGGAACTTGATTTCCTTTGTGGTGGTATGCCAGGTGAGCTGGGAAATGTGGGTCATGATTGTTGTAGATTGGGGGGGGGGGTTTGTTGTTTTGAGTTGTGTCTGTGGGGTGTGGGGAGTGGTTGGTCTGTGGAGATTCCCTGGAACGAGTCAAGGCACTGTTTATATAGGGATTGGGATATCGATGATGGCAATGCGAAAGGCTGATGAAGTATGTATTGTACTTGGCATTTCGCGTGGTGTGAGAAGCTTGTGGTGGGGGGGCCGGGTGGGCGGTTGAGTGGATATGAAGGTCAGGGCAGGGATTGGCGATACTCTGTGTGTTCCTGACTACATCGGGATGCACCATTCATGTCCAACAACCCACGAGGCACACGTTTAGGACCCTCCCTCACTGTAAACTGCCTTACAGGTGAGCCTAGTGCTTACCGGACCTCGGGTCTACTACGAATGACGCACACGGGGTAATTTATTTTGGCCGAGCTCCATTACACTGTAAACTAGTAATATGTATTACACTACTTGTATTCTATGCAATGATCTTGCACCTGCAGATCCGGCTACAACCAATACTATTGGACAACCACTTGGGTTCATGCAGCTCGCATGCACACCCTAATCACCAGCCAATAGTGTAGATTTATTTAGACTAACTACTAGTACTTAAGCCCCTCCAACTAGCGGAGGGCGCCTAGCCTGAAAAGGTAACGTAAATTTATTGGGACTTACGACCCCATTGACACAGCACCTCGCGGCCTTGCCGTTTATCTCAGTTCGAGATTCCTTCCTCTTGAGACAACGCTCTCACCAGCTTCGTGGCTCTATATTTTACGTCCCTTGCTCCATCGATACGACTAGCGCGTGAGCACCCTCCCACTTAACGTGCATTATTGGCTTACCGCCAACGCGAAAGCAGCGTGAATCTTTTGGATTCGTTTGCTCTACCGCTCACCTCGCTACCGAGGCTGGGGACCCTGTAGGCATCTAGCTTTTTTTCGATTTTTCACCGCTAGAAATAAATCGGTAAATTGATCGCCGATATCGCCTGGAAGTACGTGAACAGATCGTCGTTAATTGTTATTCGCGAGTAATGTGCTCATTCGAGGTACTAGCACACACTTGTAACGCATGATTTCGATACAGAAAGCGCACAGTTGGGAATCACCTCCATGGAGGTGCAGGTGAGAGGCATCCTGACCGAGTTGGATGGTTGCAGTCACTACTTGCAAAGATGTTTTCTGTTGAGGTTGGTGGCTCGTCAAGTAGTGTTGTCCACGCAATGAGCAGTATCGATTCAACGTTTTGCAGTCCTCGTATAGAATTGTGCAACATGTTCGCTAACGCCGAACAGCATTGGACATCTTGAACATGGTTTGTACTCGCTTGCGAGGTTGAAGATCCGACCAGCTGTGATAACATCAATTGTACGTAACAAAGTCACATCATTTGCGAGGCACCGCGATCAGCAGCTCGAGCTCGGTCACTGGCCAAATTATCGTCTCAGATTTGCTCCGCAAATCTCATGGGTCTCCCTATCATACTTTGCTGTAAACTGTAACATGTGGTTTTCGTGACAGCTCACCTGTCACGTACGCGCGTTAAATTAATTCTTACACTGCAATTTTAACACTCCCCCTGCATTCAGTGTATGTCTGGGTGTCAGTGTCTCAATTGAAAACTACTTAAACATTGTATCGCCCTTGGTGCGGCCGCCCTGGACAGAAGCGTCCTCTTCACCGCTGCCGTGAACAGTCTCGATCGATCGACACTTTCAGCCGTCATTTCCTGATCACGCTTGCCGTACCCCCGCCTCCATTATCAGCTGTTCTACTTCTCCAGTTTTCCTCATTTCCCGCATCAATCCCCAACCTGTCGTTGCTGTTCTCCGCATATATCGTTCTCGCCATCTTCTCCATTGTGACTGTACAGACTTCAACACGTCTCCAACTCTACATCTACGCTCTCCTGCCGTTCGGTACAGGAATTGTTCCACCACGAACAAGTTCCACCCGTCTTCAAGTCTGTACAGGTTACTCTTCATCTCAGTATTTATTCAGTGTCAACTGGTGAACACAGCAGAGATGATTACCTCCACCGTTCGTCTCCCACATGGAATCCTTGCAAGAAACTCTTCTGCTACTTGAGCGTCTATGTTTTTGTCACAAAGTCTGGCGACAATATTACTCCAGCAATCTTCTGCGATGCGTTCTGCCAGGGTCAAAGCTCTGCGCAGTCACGAGAAAGCCACGAGCTCGGTGCGACGCGCTGATTACACAACGGTAAGGTGATGGTGAACTTGTCCGTACCGGCGTGGCTGATGAACACGTCATACACTTTATCTGCTTCGGTTTCAGTGGCTGACTTTTCCGCTGTTAATGTGATTGTGTCTATTAACCGCGGTGGGTGAGGTTGGGTGAGGTGTGGTAGAGGAGGTTCATCACGAGACGGGGTTGGACTACTGTCTGTGATGAGATCGATGTAGTACACACCCTTTTGACTAATGAAACGTGTACTCAACATGTATCGGAGATGTAATGGGCTTCTTCGTTACTAATAGTATCATGCAACCGCTCCCCGGCGGCTATGGTAAGAGATGATTCACCTTGCCCGTATTTCACATTCGGGGAAAATTGGAAGTGTACTCCATCCAACTTCTTGCTGAAGACCAAGCGAGGAATTGCGGTGCTGCCCATTGCAGTACTCCCCCATTTGAGCGGAGCTTCGTCGAGCGACTCTCCCGACGACACACACATTCCACGATATGGACTTCCTCTCGACAATTACTGGATTCTCTTCAAATAGTTGCCTGTATATGGCTGCAAAAGTTGAGATAACATTTCCATCTGAACTGGACGACAATAAATCAATCTCCCAACCTCGTTCAGACCCTATCGCACCCCTCCAGTCCTCAACACTTGAAGATCTCAATGGAACCTCCTGCTCATTGGACGATAGGAACAGCGCTGAATGTTCAAGATCAAAAAGCGAATGGAAAGCATCTTCATTTCGCGCGTGAACGATGGAAAGTACACTACTGCGTCATCAAGAATAGGTGGCGAATCGGTGACTGCTTGAGACAGCGAATGTTGCACGTAAAGCAACACTGGAAAAGTTAAAACTTGAAATGACGTGATCGACGCTCTGTGACAAGTCACACGTGCTGTACATCTACGGCATTTCAACTGTTCATCCCATGTTGGCTTTATTACTCCATCCTCAAAAACTTTAAACTGGCTCTCGTTCTATAGAATAACATCGACCAGTTTGTGGCCACCGCCAACTTGTCGCACAAGCAAAAACTGGAGTTCGATTTCAATCCTCAATCCGAACAGTTCTGTGACAAAACGTTCGGATTGAATCAGAACTTCTGTGCAATCTCCAAGACAACGGAATTCGACAGTGCATCTCACCGCATTGGGGAGAGTGTGTAGTAGAGACAAATCACGACTACTATTGGTCACTCACAATACGCTCATCTCTTTGCACCGTACTGAATTCAACAAGCGCTCATCGCTACTCCACGAAACTTAGTTCACCGGACAGCGATGTCCAGATGCTCGCCACTTTGTGTGCCCCGCAGCTGCGCAGTTCTATTATTCATTAGGCTAGTAGTATCTAGTCAGCATATGTTCAAGTTCTTCACCCAAACTATGTGTCCCTTCAACCGAGTGCTGCTCTAGAATCTTACTGTTTCTCAAACACGAATCACTTTATCGTATGGTTCAGATACTATTTCATCTTCACTTCCTCCGATTGCCAGCGGGGGCGCTTCACCTGCACGCGCAGCGACAGTCTGTAAAAAGGTCCTCGCTCGACATATCCTTTACTAACAATAGTCCTTTACCAGTACCTAGAATCCTTTGCTAGAAAGATAGTAACACACCCATGTACAAAACCAACTGTTCTTAGTCTTGTATTCCAGCCTATGTGAATCACGATATCTTGTGCTCTTCAACTGTGCGAATATAGCAAAGCTGATAAGGTCATAGTGAGGCTAAATTCTACGTAACCAACTTGTGTCCTCTTCAGCGGCCCACCACCATTATTCAACCGGACCATTCCACGCTCGCGTAAACAATTCTTCCCCTGCCACCCCACTGCTCATACACATATACTTCACTCACTCTCCAATCGCTCAGCGCTACAAAGTATTTGCTCCGCACGGCATTATTCGGAGAGCAGAATGGATATGTGTCATCTGTTGGTGATGTTGTTACTGGGATTGCTGGGAACGGAAATCAGCCGCGAAACTGGCTGTACCTCCACTTGTCCACAACCTGTTTGCGGAGACCACGATACACTACTGACACTAGTGTATCAAGTCCTGTTCCCAGTGTATGCAGTACAAGTCAAGTCGTGCTCATGGATACCACAGCGTCGATCCGTCGCCAACGCTAATGTCTATCGGACGAGCAAATTTCCAACTTTTCCGCGTCTAATGGTGTTTAAGAAGCCCAAACGATAGAAGAAGCGATGATGTTATCTAACGGCTGCAAGGTTTGACTTTCTTGCGGTGTTCAGCCCTGCCAAACCATGAGGAACCCGTGCGGAGAACGATTTCGCATCCTGCGATATACTCACAAATCGTTTTCGTCAGTCATTTTCGTTCACCGTGTTTCTTCCAGATCGCATTCATGATCAGCGATTTTCCATATCTGATCAAACTGCTCTGGATCTGCAGGTATCGCCGAAGCAAGCAATGGTCCGACCAATCATATCCACTGTTCCACAACACCTGGTCGTTGGCGCTGCACGTTGAAGAAGTGTGCTGATACAACAGACCAGTTGTGTACTCTATGACACCCCGCCCCCGCAGCCTTACATCACGACCACTTGCTGTTGCTCATAATTTCGTACACCTTCCACGGCTTGTACACGCTCCGCTATGTCCTACTCCACTATAGTATATGTACGTTTTCAACTATACTAAAGATTGTTTGAGACATTCCATTCCGTTTCGTCATGAACAACCTGCTTGGAAACGACAACCCCTTCCGGCCCTCCCCCCTTCTCTTCCCCTATCCGAGTCCCTCCCCACTGCAGTTAACCGTTCTAGTCACACTCATTCCAACTCTTACCCATGTATACCACCATATCAATCTAGTGTACGTGCACTACCACACTCCGTTTTCCCTCTCCTCCAAATTTCCATTCTACTCTGATTTGCGACAACATCACTTTCCCGCTATCCATCACACCTCATAACCCTTCATTCCAAATCTGTTGCCTCACACATCTGCTTCTGCTCATTGCACAATGATCGAAACATGCCATCATACTCTCGTCGCACATTGCTTTTGCAGATTACACCTTTCCACCACCTTCCACTTTATGCACCATTACAACCTTGCTGCATCTTTGTATTCAATTGCTTCTGAGCCCATGTCCATCGACCCTTCACACCTTCACATACCGCTCCATATCTGAGTAATCTTATGACCCAACCAACTACCCCGTCTCTGTTTACTACACTGTCCACCACCCGCATCCGCCTACTCTATTGATCACACATTCCTCACCTCACCGCAGCTCTCTATCATTTTCAACCTTCCACATGCTGCCGCTCTACAGTATCTCCAGCCCTATCCTCTCACACTCGTTTTTCCCATCACCCCCCATCACTCCCCAGATCACTCCACCGCATCCATCATATGTCCTTGCCATTATGGCAGAACACAATGATATCTCATTTGGTCCCTCTCTTCATATCTCCCTCTTCACCGTGTCTCCCTGCTTCAACCCTATTGTCGTGAACAGTGATTGCCTTCTGCAGTTCAATATGTGTCTCAGCCAATGAACATACAATTGGGGATCGCTAATTCCATTACACAATTGTGAGATGAGAGTCGCCAACTCCATGACATTGATCACATCACATCACATTAGATTATCACTGCTTTCCTATATAATTCCGAGAGCTCGTCATCGATGTATGATAGCGTTGCAGATCTGTGTCAATTACTTTGGAGCAACGATGTCCCTACCTGCATATGCGCTTTTCCAGAGGGGGGAAGCGCGAGTAGTAAGCAATACTGTTTTTACCTGTCTATCAAAAAATCTAAACATCGTACTGAGCCAGCTGTGTACTGTTGTAACATCATCCTGAGTGGGTTGCTGCTGTTGTTTAGAGAGGTGCATCCCGATGTAGTCAGGAACACACAGAGTATCGCCAATCCCTGCCCTGACCTTCATATCCACTCAACCGCCCACCCGGCCCCCCCCACCACAAGCTTCTCACACCACGCGAAATGCCAAGTACAATACATACTTCATCAGCCTTTCGCATTGCCATCATCGATATCCCAATCCCTATATAAACAGTGCCTTAACTCGTTCCAGGGAATCTCCACAGACCAACCACTCCCCACACCCCACAGACACAACTCAAAACAACAACACCCCCCCCCAATCTACAACAATCATGACCCACATTTCCCAGCTCACCTGGCATACCACCACAAAGGAAATCAAGTTCCCCAACGCCGTCACCTTCGAAAGCGCCAGCGGCAAAATTCTCTACATTTCACGCAACCATACCGGCCCCAACGTCTCCTATATCGGCTACGCCATTAAAGATGAGGGTGCATACTATGCCCTTGGAGGCAACGTGATTGAGGCTGTCAATTTCAATTTCGACTTGCTCGTCAACGGAGGTACAGCACTCACATGAGTCGAGGTAACCGATGGTAGAGTACCCACCGGTGCTATCAGTGGAGGCAGAGACAACATGGGCCACCTTCAGTACGTGGCCAGGGCCAAGCATGATGATCATTGGTAAGCCGGATATGTAAACCATGACGGCAAGAAAATCTTATTCCCGGTCGACAAGAAACAGATGGAAGCTTCTGTTTACCAGGTGCTTGCTGTGACGTCCTTCCACCCTCCGACGCACAACTAGACATTCATCTCGTTGGTGTGCACTTGGCTTGGCTGTAGTAGTATGTTGTGTTTAGTATAACATACACGCATTGCTAGACGAACGATAAACAACCTTGTCTACCACATTGCCTCCTGCGCTGTGCTATGCTATGCTATTGTCGTTATAATACCAGGGATAGTCGCTACAATGCAGCACCAATGTTCCCGATAGTTGTCGAGACAGCACGCGACGACAGGGAACAAACCCTAGGGTGGATAGGTCAATCTCGAGTCAACGCTGCACTTCTTCTCATCTATCTTCTGCTCGTATGTCATCCAATGAAACCTTACGCGACGAGTACACGTCATCAACCCCCGATCGGCCCAAAGGTCATATAACTATATACCCTTTCTCATACTAGACACACCTCAAGCGCGCCGATCTTGCTTTCTCCAGGTTACAGTCGCACACCGCCATCAGGCGAAACGGAAAGACGCAAACTGATTGGTGCTTGGCGCATCTTGAATGTTTTACATGTAGAACACGATCGGATTGGACGTCCCACTGAGAAATTGCCTCGGTACCTTTGGGCAATCGAGGAGTGGCGATATTGCTGGCGAAGACAAACATGCGATTTTAAAAAAGATCAACAATAGTGAATTTATTGAAATATCCGAAATCTGGACTATTGAGCTCCGCCTGTTCCCCACGATAACATCGGCGGTTCGCAATGATGTTGTGGCGTCCCTTGCGTGGACAAGCTGCGATTGCTAAATGGACGAGACAGCAATGAGACTTCGCTAGTCATTGTGCTTCAATCGTAGGTGAGCAAGGTAATCAGCCCATCTGGCGAATGTAATGTTACAGGCGAAGCATATGTAGACCGGGGGCGTCGGTCTAAACCACTTCTGAGTTGCGTCGTTACTTCCACGAGTGTCCACTGAGTGGGAATCTCCCGTTATGCTGGGACGGCGCGGCTTGGAAGAGGAGGAGGATTCATCAACTTCTCGCGTTTTCATGTTCGAAGTCGACTTTCCATCCTTGCTGTGTTGGGGACTGTTGGGATTGTTGTCAACCATGACGATCAACTTGCGTTACAGTTGGCTACCGTCCGCTTGTTCAAACGTGTTGTAGGCATGTATGAATGATCGATCGTTTGCAAAGTTTGGGCGGCGCTGTTTTATACACCAACTGTCGTGCATGTCTTGCCGCTGTCGTTGTTAAATCGGACCGAATTTTTCTCGCCATTTCTATCCAGGTAGGCATTGAAAGAACGGCGCCTGGCAATAATATTGGAACATGCGGTGATTCGTATAGTGAATGTCTGGGACATGACGCCATCTATTCTGCACGGCATGTACAAGGAGAATTGCCCGGGATATGCCGATGTAGTTGTGACAGCGCATGCGGAGCGGATGAAGATGTTTCGTTATGTGACGAGGAAAACGATGGAAAGATGCAATTGCAAGCAATTTGTCAAACGGCGCAGAAACGAAATGTCGAGCAGGCAGATCTGCGGAAATGCCGGATGTACCCATGTAGCACAAATCGGCTGCGATGACGCTTGTTGGGCGTCATGTTCGGAGACGACAGAGCATCGTTCAAGACCGCGACGAACAGTCGGCAGCACGCGTGTTTTACATTTTCGGAGCAAACAAACACTCGTCCTCCGCATGCCGATGCAGATGATCTGCGGGCAAAGTCGCTGCGGCGCTCACTTGTGCCATGCCACATGATAACTATCAGCACGTCCATACAGCAGCAGCATCAATGCATCCATCTGCCAAACGATCGACTAGTCTAGCTGGTTCACTAGCCTCGATCCGTGTCGCACAGCCGAATTGCATCTCGCCTATTTCACAGATCGCACGGTGTGACGAGTTGGGCACCTACATCACAGCGTTTGTCCCAACCCATTACTCATACACCTTCACAACATTTTATTCCACAATCTCTATCCCTACATGTGACTAGCCCCTGCAGCGCTGCCGCTACTCAGCCGCTCCATCGCCTCCACGACAGCGTCCCTAATTTCCATGACAAACTTCATCTGTGCCGCCTTTTCCGCCGCCGTATCCCCATTCGTCACCCACTTCTTATTCTCGATCCCAGTAATGCTCCTCAGCGACTGCAGCGTCTTCACGACATCTCCAACCCCGTACTTGCGCTCTCCAGCCATGCGCTCCAGAAACCCTTCGGCCACGAACACGTTTTCCCCGCAATCGTTCACAAGCCTGAACAAGGTGTTCTCATTCCAGCAGTCGTTCAGCATCAACCGATAGAACACCGGAATGATGATCACCGCGCGTTCGCCACCCGAACGGAAACGCTCCAAGAAGCACATCAGCTCCTTCAGCGTCCAGTTGCGCGCCACAAATTCCGGTGACAGGATCACAACCGCAATCTTCGCTGTACGCATCGCCTTGATCATCTTCTGCGAAGCGTTCTGTCCGGGGCGAAGCTCGGCACGATCCAGAAATACCTTCAAGCCCAGCGCGACGAGCAGATTGTACAGCGGTATCGCGATAGTGAGCTTGTCAGTGCCCGCGTGGCTGATAAAGACATCGTACACCTCGTCTGCCTCCGTATCGTCGTTTTGCAACTGCGGTGGACGCCGTTGGGGCTCGCGCGGTAGAAATGGTTCTTCGCGTAGTGGTAGTTGAGTGTCATCCGTGACCAGATCGATATGATACATACCTCGATAGCCAGATACCAATAGTCGCGATGTGTCTGGGAAATAATGGGCGCTAGAGGGGAAACCCTCCAAGGTGGCTATGGTAATAGATGAGCCATGTCGTTCATATGTCACGTTTTGTGTAAAGCCAATGGACGAACCGGTAAACTGCTTCTTGCAAAGCAGACGAGCAACTTTTGCGCATTTTGACGCAGCACTGTCATCATTGGGCTGTGCGTCGCACAACGGTTCTCCCGACAATACAGTCCATGAAAGAGACTTGCGCTCGACCGTCGGATTCTGTGGCAGCGGCTTTATGTAAGCGTCGGCTGAAATCATGCTACCATCCGTATTGAACCGCAGTGACTCAATATCTCTCGCTGCTTCGTTAACAACGCGAACCGTCAACCGACCCGATGTTGACATCACATGTCGGCGCAGTGTGCACAACGCCCAATATTCGAGGTCGGAGAGCGAGTGGAGCGCATTTCCACTTTGTGCGTCGAAGACACGAACGATACAACTGCGGAAGTTCGCACACGCAACGACTCGCTGATTATTTGACACGGCAAAAGTCTTCGTGTGCCTGTCGCCAGAGAGGAAGTGGCAACTCGAAATGACGCGATCAATTCGTTGTGACACGTCGTACACGTTGCGTATCTCGAGTAATCTCGACTTGAGTTGCCACGTCAACATTGTTGCTCCATCCTGCGAAACTGCGAATACGCTCACGTGTGGTAGAAATCTGTCGACCGACTCGTCATTTATGAATCGTTGCGCGTCCCAGACATGCACCCGTTTCCCTTTTAACACGAACAGTTCGGAAACATGCCCGATGCAAAGCGACTTGATGGAATTCATGGACGGATGTTCAAGCCTGCCTAATAATGCCACATCACGTCCTAGATTACCCACACGCCACACATGGATCTTTCCGAATTCGGTCGCACCATATAAAAGTCGCCCATCGATACTGAACAGCACACTTGTTATCCATGAGTTATCTATGGACGTCCATAACTGCTCGCCAGTATGCGCATCAGATATCTGAACAGTCCCATCAAGCGATCCGGATGCCAATAATCTGCCATCCCCGCTCAATACTACGCTATTCACTCCATCTGCATGTACCTCAAACACCGTTCCAGTATCCTTCAAACTTGCTGTGTCCCAAATGAGAATCGTTCCATCAAATAACCCAGACACCACGATGTCCTCTTTCTCATCAGCATTCAGGGAGGTCACAAGCGTGTTATGCCCAGTGAAAATTTGTAGTGTCCTCCCATTCTTCATGTCTATCATGAACAGGCGCCCTTGATTAGTTCCCAGAACGACTCGCTCCAGCTTGCGTAATACCTCCATACATTGCATCGTTTCCTCTTCTTCTAGTCCAGCAGCCTGCCAGGACCGCCATATCTTGTACTCCCTCCATACCATCACACTTCCTTTGCGACTGCATGAATATAAAACTCTTGACGACCTGTCCACGAATACTTCTACGATCGATTCGCTGTCTTCTCGATCAACGAGTGTCTTCTTCTTTGACCCATCCTCACCATCCAATATCCACACCTTTCCTCCTTTCCCTCCTACAATCACTTCATCCCCTCCCGCACTCACACACATGCATTTTCCATCATCTTCTAATTCCAACACACGTCTCAATGAGCTCTTACCGCTCTTCAACACCCCACGTCCAGCACGAGCCCAGGGCCGTCGCCCGTGCTGCTCAATACTACACAGTATCCGCTCAACGAAACCGCTTTCGCTCTCGACATTTTGCAATCTTCCATACAACTGGAATGTACATTCGCGACGGTTCTTCACGCAATGTAGTGCACAAACCTCCATTGCTCTCCCTACAAAATTGATATCCCACAATAATTTTCTATCTGTTTCCGTCTCCTTGTTTGTCTCCAGATATATTTCCAGTTGGTGTAGTTCAGTGATTACCTTTCGGAACGGTGGTCGGTCTTTGTCCTCATTCATTTCTTCTATCCACCGATAATCGCTCAGGAGCCTCAGCCCTGCACCCAACCGCCCAGCTCCGAGCAGGTGTCGAACAACATTGTCCCTCATATACTTGTCAGTTCTATCCACTTTCCACCATTCATTTTCTCCGATCCCATTCCACTCTTCTTCTTCTTCATTCTCTTCATCTTTACCGCTTCTCCTTCTTCCCATCCATGATAGGTATCCATCAACTAGCCGACCATGCCACTTTCCCACTCCCTCCCTCCCCTCTGCCATTTCTACACACATGTCGTGAACCAAATCATGTAGTCGCACTCCCCACACTGATCCTCCCTCATCTTGTTCTAGTGATATTAGGCTGTGTCTCGACAACATCCTCACTCCAGGAACCCCATCTATCGTATCCCACAGCTTCTCAATCACATACAATGGGAGAATCATCTGCTTCTCCACAACGCAGAATGACTCAAACATCTCTCCCATTCCCATACCCTTCCCCGTCCAATTCTTCTCCAGCGACACTAAGCTCGATTGTATAGCTGCACCCAGGCCCACATGTCTACCCCCACTTTCAGCGACTGAAAGTTGCACAGTACTCTTCTTCAGGCTCTCCCAGTACTGCGCAATAGCGTCTTGTCCACACCCATCCTTCCTCCTACCAAACAGATCTTGCATCGCAGACCCAGCTACACTCAGTGCCAGTGGTAGCCCAGCACAGAACTCAATTATCTTGTTTACTGCCTCAACATTGGCGGATGAAAGTGTTGGAAGTGTGTGACTGTCGATACCGGCATAGCAGCACAGGATTTCAATACATCTCTCCCTGCTCGAATGCTCAGGACTTACTGAAATCGACACGTCGTGCGTGGGTACACGGCCAATGGCTTCGTTTCTGGTCGATGTCAATACCTTGCAGCACACTCCGTCCGTCTCCTGAACTGCTTTACACATAGAATCTATCAAGTTGTAGACATTGGGATCGAGATCCCAGACGTCGTCAAAAATGAGTAGAAAACGTTTCGGGGTCAGCAAGTCCGCTAGCCTTTCCATCATGCCGGGATGTGAACTATCCTTTGACGCAAGACGAGTGAATTTGGGAACGAAATCCGGGAACGCATCAACAACCAAGTCCTCCAATTGCTCCAGCAGCTTTTGCACAGAGGCGTCGTGACCGAGCTCGATAAACCACACGCCATCGGGGAACTTTGTCCACACATCGGCATTCCTGCCGAGGGCACGGAGGATAGTTGTTTTGCCCGCGCCACCCATACCGACAAGCGCTATGGCGTTTTGATTTGGGCGGTTGGAGAGAAGTGCTTTCATTGCTTGGCTCTCTGGAGAGGGAGAATCATGGGAGAAATCGAGGATCTGGCGTGCATTTCGGGGGACATAGAACACTGAGGGCTTGATGGCAGGTGATGGTTGCTGGGGAGACGAATCGTGGACAGAGCGCCGGAGATGGTCGAAAAATTGGGACACATGATGGAGTAGAAGCGATATCTGGACGGGAGGCGCTGGGGAGGATTGGGCGTGCAGAGAATGGGCTATGGTGGGAGAACATGAGGCTGTTTGTGACGAGTGATGAGATGCTAGGGTGAGTGAGGCGGAGTTGTTGGGTTCATGATGTTGTAGTTGGACTAAGAAATTGCCCATACTTTTAAACCGAATAGATAGGTACAAGAAGATTGAACGGGGAACAGGTTCGAAGAAAGGCGGAAGCAGGTGGGTGACGAGGCGTATGTTAAGGACTCGAAAATGGGAAGCACTGCCATTGTATCAGAAACTGCAAATCAACAACATGTATCGTAACCGTAGCGGATTTTCATTGGCTCTATATCTCAAAATCTCAGCTTGCGTTGGTGACGTACGTTGTATAGTGAAGTCGTGAATGGAGGTTCCACTGAGGAAGATGGAAAGACCAAAACCAAGCGCGCGGTTCAGAAATAAATTGATCAAAGTGCTTTGAAATACGCCAGAAAAAAGTCGGCACGTGAGCAGACGTCATCCCGTTGCTCGCCTCAAACGCGCTACAGTCGGCAAGATCCGTTCGCCTGCGTCCAATTCGCTCGTTTCAGTCCCGACAAACGTGTATTCTCCAACCCCACCGCTCTTCTCTTCGCGCTCCTTCATTTTGTCAACGCTCTATTAATAACGAAAACGACGCCGCCGTCCCTACCGTTCAAAAGTACAAGCCTCTAGTGCCTCCACATGCGCTCACTATCACGCCACCAGCCGCCAACATCGGCAGTACAGCGCGCAGAGAGCGCCATGATGGGCGTCACCTCGCCACGTGAGAGTACAATGCTCGTACAGGACGCTCTTCCCAACTGCCGACGCGTCGCCTATATTTTCCACACATTTTAGATATATCTCGAGGTCATTATAATGTCTGAGCACAGAGTGATTCGACCAATCTGCATACTTGCAGCTGCCGTTCTCAACTCGCGCGCTGTTGTGCACATTGCCGAATCGCTTGCGTCGTACGTAAGTGCAATTACTGGTCATCGCATTTCTTGCTGCCGCCGCCGCACTCTCACTATATTCCCCTGAAACTCAACCATATTTTACCATCATTCGCTGGCAACTCTACTCTCGCCGTTAAGCACCACTAGGACCCGCAGCCCTGCCACTGTTCAGCCGCTTTTTCGCTTCTACAGTTGCGTTCCCGATCTCTCGGACAAATTTTGTTTGCGCCTCCTTCTCTGCAACACTGGTCCCATTCGTCACTTTGTTCTTATTCTCGATACCAGTAATACCTCTCAGCGACTGTAGAGTTTTCACCACATCTCCAATTCCATATTCCTGTTCTCCCGCCATTCGCTCCAGGAATCCTTCCGCCACAAACACATTCTGTCCCTTTTCGTTTTTAAGTCGGAACAAGGTGCTCTCATCCCAGCAGTCATTCAGAGTTAACCGATAAAATACTGGAATGATAATTACTCCACGCTCACCCTTAGCGCGGAACCGCTCCAAGAAGCACATCAGCTCTTTAAGCGTCCATTTTCTTGCCGCAAACTCCGGTGAAAGGATCACAACAGCTATCTTTGCTGTTTGCATCGCTCTGATCATCTTCTGCGAGGCGTTCTGTCCAGGTCGTAACTCCGCTTTGTCCAGAAACACCTTGAGGCCTAGTGCAACGAGTAAATCATACAACGGTTCAGCGATGGTGAGCTTATCAGTGCCAGCGTGGCTGATAAATACGTCGTACACTTCATCCAATTCTGTTTCGACGCCTGTTGCTCCTGGTGAGGATGATGAAAGCAATTCTGAAGGCAATGTTGGAGGTGGCCCATGGCGAGGCGGGAGTTGAGTTGTGTCTGTGATGAGGTCCACGTATTGAACTCCTTTGATAAGACTTGAAAGCCATAAACGAGATGTGATGGGACAAAAACAGGTGTGCGCAGGGTATGTCTGCAAGGTGGCTATAGTGGATGGTACGTCTTCATGCTCATACGTCTCATGCTGTGAAGTCTTCATACGAAGTGTCTGAGATCGCTCTTCACAAACTATTGCTGAGCTTTCCATATTGTTCGGTGCATGAGAATCATCGGTTAGATGCGGCTCATCCAACAACTTTCCTGTCGCTACATTCCACGACAGTGATTTTCTGATCTTGGAATTGTCTCCAGATGACGAACTCACGGTAGCAGACAAAATAGTGCTGTCCGAATTGAAGCGCAACGAGTCAATCCATTGGTTGGCACAAGCACCTGTCGCATCATCCGAGCCATCTGAAACTGTAGTGGGGAGCGGGATATCTTGTGTGTCAGGTGTTGGCGACGACGTCCATTGCTGCAGTTTAGAAAACAAGTGCAATACGTTTCCATTACGAGCGTCAACGAGGTTCGCCACACGACGGCTAGTATCAACGTAGGCGACGAATTGCTGATTGTTTGACACGGCGAGTGCACCGATGAAACCGGAATATTTGAAACTGGAAATGATGCGATCGGCACGTCGTGATACATCACACACGTTGCGTACCTCAAGGAGCTCTCGCACTCTCTTTTCTGTTAACATCGTTGCTCCATCAGCAGAAACTGACAGACCACTCACGCCTGGTAGGAAAGCATCGAGCTGCCGTTCGTTGGTGCTTCCAAATCCTCGCATATCACAAACTTCTACTCGATTGCTATGCAAAGCGAATAGTTCCGAGCCATTTCCAATACAAACCGACACAATGCAACGCGAAGACGGAAGGATAAGAGTGCGCCGTAATGAAACCTCACGGCCACCACTGCCCACCTGCCATGCACATATTTTGCCGACGCGGTCAACAGAATACAACAGCCGTCCATTGTCACTTAGCAAAACATGTAGCACTCGTTTGTCAAGTCTATCATGACGGCTGTCTCCAGGCAGTGCACACAGCTTCTTGCCGCTCTGCACATCCCATAACCGAACAGTTTTATCGCCCGATGCTGATGCCAACAATTCACCATCACTGCTAAACGCCATACTGGTGATCCACTTTGTGTGGCCTTCCAACACTTTTGAAGTTCCTCGCAAGTAAATCTGCCCACGATTTGATGCATACACCACCATATCTTCACTTCCTCCAATTGCCATCGACTGCACCTCTTGGATAGTGGCATCTTTAGTTTCATTCGCGCTCTCGTTCTTCACGTCCATCACAACTAGTCGCCCTTGATTAGTGCCCAAAACAACTCGCTCAGGCTTTGGTAGTACCTTCATGCAAATAATCTCTTCTTCTGTTTCTAGTTCTGCTGCCTGTAGAGATCTCCATTCCTCATACTCTTTCCATATTATTACTTTTCCACTTGAACTGCATGAATAGATAACACTTGATGACTTGTCTACAAATACGTAGAGTACTTTTTCAGAGTCATTGTAACCTGCTAGCGTCTTCTTTCTCGACCCATCGTGACCATCCAATACCCACACCTTCCCTCCTTTCCCTCCTACAACCACTTCATCCCCTCCCGACCCAACGCACATACACAGTCCCCAATTATCATCTAGGTCCAGGACGCGTATCAGTGGGCTACTCCCACTAGTCAACACTCCATACTCGGCACGAGCCCAAGGTCGCCGCCCATACTGCTCAATACTATACATGATCCACTCAATAATTCTGCTTTTGCTTGTCAAGTCTCTCAATCTTCCATACAACTGGAATGTACATTCGCGACGGTTCTTCATGGAGTACGGCATAGAAAGCTCCATTGCCCTCACGACGGTACTAACATCATATGTCACGTTTCGGCCCGTTTCTGTCTTATCATGCTTCTCTATATACAACCGCAGTTGGTGTAGTTCAGTGATTACCTTTCGGAACGGTGGTCGGTCTTTGTCCTCATTCATTTCTTCTATCCACCGATAATCGCTCAGGAGCCTCAGCCCTGCACCCAACCGCCCAGCTCCGAGCAGGTGTCGAACAACATTGTCCCTCATATACTTGTCAGTTCTATCCACTTTCCACCATTCATTTTCTCCGATCCCATTCCACTCTTCTTCTTCTTCATTCTCTTCATCTTTACCGCTTCTCCTTCTTCCCATCCATGATAGGTATCCATCAACTAGCCGACCATGCCACTTTCCCACTCCCTCCCTCCCCTCTGCCATTTCTACACACATGTCATGAACCAAATCATGTAGTCGCACTCCCCACACTGATCCTCCCTCATCTTGTTCTAGTGATATTAGGCTGTGTCTCGACAACATCCTCACTCCAGGAACCCCATCTATCGTATCCCACAGCTTCTCAATCACATACAATGGGAGAATCATCTGCTTCTCCACAACGCAGAATGACTCAAACATCTCTCCCATTCCCATACCCTTCCCCGTCCAATTCTTCTCCAGCGACACTAAGCTCGATTGTATAGCTGCACCCAGGCCCACATGTCTACCCCCACTTTCAGCGACTGAAAGTTGCACAGTACTCTTCTTCAGGCTCTCCCAGTACTGCGCAATAGCGTCTTGTCCACACCCATCCTTCCTCCTACCAAACAGATCTTGCATCGCAGACCCAGCTACACTCAGTGCCAGTGGTAGCCCAGCACAGAACTCAATTATCTTGTTTACTGCCTCAACATTGGCGGATGAAAGTGTTGGAAGTGTGTGACTGTCGATACCGGCATAGCAGCACAGGATTTCAATACATCTCTCCCTGCTCGAATGCTCAGGACTTACTGAAATCGACACGTCGTGCGTGGGTACACGGCCAATGGCTTCGTTTCTGGTCGATGTCAATACCTTGCAGCACACTCCGTCCGTCTCCTGAACTGCTTTACACATAGAATCTATCAAGTTGTAGACATTGGGATCGAGATCCCAGACGTCGTCAAAAATGAGTAGGAAACGTTTCGGGGTCAGCAAGTCCGCTAGCCTTTCCATCATGCCGAGATGTGAACTATCCTTTGACGCAAGACGAGTGAATTTGGGAACGAAATCCGGGAACGCATCAACAACCAAGTCCTCCAACTGCTCCAGCAGCTTTTGCACAGAGGCGTCGTGACCGAGCTCGATAAACCACACGCCATCGGGGAACTTTGTCCACACATCGGCATTCCTGCCGAGGGCACGGAGGATAGTTGTTTTGCCTGCGCCACCCATACCGACAAGCGCTATGGCGTTTTGATTTGGGCGGTTGGAGAGAAGTGCTTTCATTGCTTGGCTCTCTGGAGAGGGAGAATCATGGGAGAAATCGAGGATCTGGCGTGCATTTCGGGGGACATAGAACACTGTGGGCTTGATGGCAGGTGATGGTTGTAGTGGGGATAGCTGAGGTTTAGGATGGGATGAGAATGTTGCGACTGGGGGGTTCGGAGAGGATGGGGTGTGCAGGGCATCAGCAACGATTTGAGAAGAAATTTGATGTGGTTCTTGGGACGCTAGAGTGCCGGGGCTGGTGTTCAGAGAAGAACTGTTTGGTTGAGAGGAGGAATTGCCCATCGAATACGATTTGGGCGTAGAGGGAACGCTGAAAAGAAAGCTGTTCGCGGAGAGGAATGGAGCGGTTGGACTGTTGGAAGTGGAATAGATGAGTGGTGGCGCTGTCAACCCAACTGGCGCAACAATTGCACTGTAGACTTGCGACTCTTTGATTGACTATTACGATGTTGTACCCGCCAAGGAAGAGTTGGCATTCGAGGGCGGTTCTACGAGCTCGATTCTGCTGGCCTGGGCGCAAGCGGGGAATATCATGGGGCGAAAATATTACGACAGAGACGAGACGTGGTTTCGGTAAAATTGTGAAATATGAAAACTACAGAATCTGTCTACTTGTTCCATCGCGACTGGTTTGAGCCGAGGAATAGGATTTCAAGGCACGAAGAAGATATTTTAGCTTCAAAACGATAGCTGAGGCACGGCTTGTTTTTCGCGCGTCAGATTTTCGACACTGCATACGCGTTTTCAGATACAGTATGCAACCAAGATTATTAGAACGAAACTATCCAAGTTGGATGCAATCAAAACGCATCATGCGGCGGGGGCGGCGGTGAACGTATGTGAAAAACGTGTGCGCCAACCCATGCGTCATTACCCTGCAGATCACTGGCACGGGATTTTGTATTGTCGAAGATACAAGCGCATTGCAAGAACGCAACTGCGTCCAAATCGCTCCTCAGGTATTGTTCTGCAACCCGGTTTCTATTCAGTCCCACCCTCCCGTAGCCCCTGTAGCATGTTCTCTTTCCTTTACAGGCCAACCCAGGGGCCTCTCGCTACACGCATTTGGCAGGTTAATTTACCTGAAGGACTACAGTACTCCTACCCCTGGGTTGAGCCTGAATGATTTTCAGCCAGCCCTGCAGTAAAAGAACTGCGTTCTTCTCATCTGGTCCTTTATGACCTGTGATATCAATATCAAGTTCTGGTGCCCAGGCAGTAGTGGTGAGATGTTAACACCGATCCATTGCGAGGTGTTCTTCCGTATCCTCGTCTCCCCTCAATTCTCAACAGTGCCAATACAGGCTGTCTGTCACTTGGATGTTCGCTCCTCCACACACCGACTCTGCTATTCCATTACACAACCCTTTGTGACGGTGTACACGGCCTGTACAAGCGAGACGATGGTGCCAATAGCGTTCCAAGCCACTATGAGAGGGGGAGTGAACAATCAACCGCCGGTCAGTACGGTATAACTCAGAATGGACGAGAGCAACTCGTCCATGGTTTTCGACCAATCGGATCAACTCGTACCCCGACCAATCAGATCAACTCGTAGAGGTTTTCAGCAGCTTTGATTGGCTGGGAACATTACATGGACAATAAATAGGGAAAAAGTGCCTGTAAAGGATACGTCCCAGAATGCCGAAAAACGAAGGTTTCGATGGCGTGACATTGGGCGAGTGACACGAATCTGAAACCTCTGAAACTTTTCATTGTCTTTTCGACGGCGAAAAATCACCGCCATAGCAAAACTTTTCTGTACCGAAAGCTGAAAATCCCTGCGCACGGATCTGGCGCCCAAATCATTCCCATTCCATTCTCGGTGGAATGGAATCGCTACAGCGATAATACGCCGTTCAACGATCTACGCAAGATACGCTAATACACCAGAGAAAGATACCTGTGCACGGGCGCGTTTATCGATCCCCACGAATCTCTCGTGTATAGGGTAGGTACGTACGGTTATGGTTTTGGGGATGGTGATTCAATGAAAATACTGAACAACAGCTGACCCAATTGTTTGAATCGCTTTCAGTGTTACAGGACTGAACACGCGAATCGGTGTGGTAGTAATTCTACAATTCATGTAGAGCACTCTATCAGGTTGGTATATTGTGCATTAGTGCACTCTGGCATCGTGCGACAAAGATTCAGAAATGCACAGGAGACGTTTTCTAACAGCAGAAAATTGCATGTTGATGTGTAATCATGTGTAAACAGTTTTGTCACAATGAATGAGTTACATACAGAATGTGCCGCAATACCATTAAATGGAAGGATGAGTGAGTTGACAAACGTTTCTGAAGGAAGAGAAGACGGACAAAGATATTGAAAGGTTCAATAATACATTGGCTGCAATTGGCTTGGATCTCAGCGACAGAGAAAAAGAAATTCTCAACCGATATCTCAGGGCCCTCTCTCATACATTTAAATGCTCCGATGCCGCTTCTCCATGGTATTTGAAGCAGAAAGTGATGGAGGTGTGTTTGAGATTAATGATGATCCCTTCAGAATGTTATTGGTGATATCATCTCATTATTTGCTGCGCAGAAGTCTATGCCACCTGAGTTGGGGTTTTGTGGAACTGTGAATCAAGAAAGAAAAAGATTCTGATGTGATGTGTGATGAGGTCAGTGACGGTGAACTTCGCTCGCATGGGGGCAATAATCTACATGGAAAAATATTCATGCAGAAGTCCCAATGTAGCATCAGAAAATCTCACCACATCTATTATACGAGCTTTACGCAGCTGGCTTCCTGGCCAGCTTGAATTTTCTACGCAACTGTTTTGTCTCTCGACATCATGCAGATTAGGTAAACTAATTCATCTATGGAATGAAGCGCTATGGATAGCGGAACCTATCCTCAGCATCTAGAAGCGTTTGTACACTGGAAAACAAAGTCACAGTTTCAAATTGAATTTATAAGTTTGTATGCTTCCATGAAATCATTTCATTTCATATATGATGGATGAGAACTGAAGGTTATACTCTGAAAAATGTTACCAGGTCAGCTTGTTTATTCTATGCTAATCTGATCTGGGGCTTTGTTTCTGGTTCCGATGACTCCTACAGCTCTGGGCAGGGAAGCATCAGTTCTTAATACTGTCATACCACGGATTGGTCTGCCCTGGTGGGGTCGTGTCGACATCCTATTGGACGACCCCGGTTCGGGAATAGCCAATGGAAACAGCCTCGCTGTACCTCAGACCAGTGAGGGAGAGGGACCCATTGGGACAACTAAAGACCCCACAAGGGGCAAATTTTAACTAAGCTGACTCAGCTAACTTTACACTGTAACACTAACAGTCGGTGATCTCGCGGGCTCCCGCAGTCGCCATAATCAGGGATCTGATTGGTGCACATAAGGATATTTATTCCTAACTGTCTACCTACCCTAACTGTTTACAGTAACTTAGTTTAGTATAAAATGCCTCTGGATTAGCCAGAGTGCTTAACCTTTAGAGGTAACGTAAACTCACGTGGAATTTACGACTCCATTGAACAGTGTTTGCATCGCTCTTTTCTATCCTTCTAGGACGAATTAGCTTTAGCTATACAGCTCGACGGGTTACGTCTCTCTGCTCCATCAATACGCACTCCGTGCGTGAGCACCCCCAACCTTCACCCGGCATCACCGGAAGACCATTCGTGGTATCCTCGCTATTGGCGGTTGACGCAAGATTCGCTTGCTCTACCGCACTACCGAGGCTCGGGACACCTGTAGGGTGGTTTTGCCGCTTTGCGGATTTTCTACCTACTACATTGGTCTCTCGACCTAGAATCTTACCGTCATTTCAGCCGACCGGCGACACACCGAAACCACTCAAGAAGAGTAAACTCGTCGTTAGACGTGAGCTCATTGAACAAGAGTAGAAGTGATGCCATCGGACAAGTCTTCGGAACATTCTGACTCCGAGTCAGACCCCATCGGGGGAGGTTCAACCCAAGAATTCGTCACTGAGGAAGGAGTCTTCCGACTTATGCATGAACATGCAGACAAGATTCTCAATGATAAATTGAAAGAGATGCGTGATGAGATCAGCCAAGCTGTTGAGGACACCCTCGATGACCGACACGGCGATCTCGTCTCAACTCTCGTGGATAACACGATTGATTTGCTTGCACCCAAGCTGAAAGCCATTTGCCACGAAGTGGTAGATGAGAAAGAAGTAGAAGTCTTTTCGGGAACGTGGAAGTCTATCCGTGTGGACTTTCTACAACGGGTTATCCGGCTTGAGAAGAAGGTCACCGACCTACAAAGAAGAAGCTACGCTAGCTCTTCTTCCGGTGATCAGCACCAAGGGCTTTGGAACCAACAAGACGGCACTGCCGAGAACAGCGTAGCTGTGGAAGCCGAGAAGCTCGACAAGGTCGTGGACGTCACCAGACGTTTATCTGATCGAGTGGACTTACTCAGCGAGTCTCTCGCCCGTCCGGTACCAAGTCAAAATCCCAACATGGGTGACCCAGTCTTTGGGTTTGGTGATACACCTTCGAATCCATTCGAAACAGAAGAAGGACCCTTGGAACCAGGCTTAACTCCTTTAAGAGCCCGCGAACCCGCGTTCGATCGTGTAGTATCCTACCGGTATTACCGGTTACAAGACAAGTCGTCGTCGACAGAAGCTCCGAACGGAAAGAGTAGAAGTCTCTACAAGATAACGGAAAAGATTCGGAACTTCAATGCGTCCTTGACGCCGTTCGATGGAACGCAACCCATCGATATACTTCGATTCCTCGCCGAGTACCAAGATGCTTGTGACTCCTGCGGAGTATCAGAAGGAACAGCAACAAAGTTGCTACGTTATTTCCTTGAAGGAGATGCGCAACGATTCATCGCGTCCGAATCTCGGAAAAGGAAGTTGCTGAATCAACTGCACCAGCAGATAACGTGGCCACAGGCCGTCCATGCTTTACTTTCTCGTTATGCAACGGATACAGTTTTGGCTGACGCCTACGACGCGGTCACGCGTATTAAACAAGAACCTCACGAAGATGAGGCAGAATACGCTGACAGACTGCAAGAGGCCGCTCTGTTGTGTGCCAATGTTTTCTCTGAGAGGGACTTGGTAAACTACTACCTCAAAGGGCTACGCCCGGGGGTAAAAGACACCGTGAAGGTCACCGTTGGCCGAGACGGCGAAGATTTCCTTGCTGTGCGCAATCTGGCAAAAGGACTCGGGGATTCCCTAAGAGCCACCACAGCCGAAACGGCTAAGCCCAAGATGTACCCCAGTAGGGAGCTCGCCGAACGAAAACGAAAATCATTACTAGCCACCATGGCTAGAGAAGACCTCGGAACGAGGAGAGAAGCAACTACGTCGCAGACGTTACAACCACTGACTGTGGGTCCGAACGCGGAGACACCGCCGATGGAAGTACCGCCCCTCACCGAGGATCATGTGAGTCTTGCCGAGTCCATGATCCCGAAGGGTGCGGTCAATTGGCGTTGCTCCGGATGCCGGCAACCCGGTCACGTGCTGTACACATGCCCGTACCTCTCCCGTTCCGTAGGAATGTATTTTGCTTTCGCGAACTATGCATACCAGCAAGAACCGGAACAAGTCATGCGCCGACAGCAACGGCAATTCGACAAGTTCAAGAAGAAGCAGGTCCCTGCAAAGACGATTCTCCAACGGCAGAAACCGTTTCCACGCATGGTCGCGTTTGCCGAGAACGACACCGTCGTTGACCAAGCCAATCCGGTTACCGGACTTCAACGAAGTATAGGTTCATCTCTCTCGGCAGAAACCGCAGTTGATGCCCTGGCATCTTCAGATGAATCATCCGACACTTCGTCGGAAAACTAACCGGGGGGAGTGAGGTGTCGCGCTCCCGCCAGGAGGTGGAACAGCTTAGCTGTAAGGTGGACATCTCACCATCCACACCTCCACAGGGTGGAACGGAGATACCAACGCGGTTGAACCGTCCTACCCAGACACCAACCGGGGATATCCCTTATCCCCGCCCCTCTCAGCCAAAGGCTGCATGTCTTTTGAAGGCAGCCCACTACGTGGTTTTAGGTTCCATCGGAATATCCGAGACACTTCTAACGCCTATGCGTATGGTTATGGACACAGGTTCAGGCCCGTCTGTCGTCTAAGAATCAACCTTACCCAAAGGATGGAAGACCTATGCCGCGCAAACCGGGAACATTCCTCAACTGGCAGACGCCAATGGTAATCCTCTCAGGATAACAGGAAGAATCAAGCTGCTAATACAGCTAGGACGCAAGGTTCTGGACGCAGAATTCTTTGTAGCACCTAAGCTGGCAGTACCAGTTATCCTGGGAACAAGTATCATGAACTCACATGTAGATGCAATTCGATGCCGCGCTCAGCGCATTGATGTACACGATGGTGGATCGATCGCCATCCTGCTGATGCAAAACGTGAGTAAATTGAACAACTCTTCTTCTTGCTATGTACATCAACCAAACCCTTCGCAGGGTACTGATCTGGACCACCAGTCAAACCGGATCCGGCTAGCAAGAGAAATCACAATTCCCCCATGAGTCAATTAACCGCATCGGTTGTCTGTGCTGGGGGCGGACTAAGCCTCCTTGAGGCCAAGGAAAAACTATTCCACCGACAGCGGATCTCAATGCCGAACGGCATTGCTGAAATCATTCCTCGTACAGTCTTCACTGTCATTCTCACCAATTTTGGTTCGACCGAAAGATACCTCCCGAAGGGGACGGTTGTCGGTATTGCCCGTCGAGCACCCGGCCCAGCCGATCAAAAGCTCCCTAGCGAGTTATCCTCTTCCGGCCCAAACCGTATCATCAGTTTAACCAACCCGATGACGGGAACCAAGGAGAAAGAGAACCCGCAATGGCGGGAGGATGTATCCTTGGAGCACCTTCAACAACCACAGTTGAAGGAGAAAATTATAGCGATGCTATCGCAACATGAGTCCATGTGGGACGGGTCTCTTGGAGACATTAAAGCAACCGAGCATCGGATTGATATAGTCGAAGGAAGTAGACCACGTCGACAACAACCATACCGAATGGGACCCTTGAGAAGGGAGCTAGCAAGTAAGGAGATTATCTCCATGCTAGAAAAAGGTGTCATCGAGCCCTCGAACTCTGAGTGGGCTAGCCCAGTGGTCCTGGTACCCAAGAAAGATGGTAAATTACGCTTCTGCGTTGACTACCGACGTCTCAACGATATCACCATCTCGGATGCTTATCCTTTACCCCGTATGGACGATTGCATAGACTCCTTAGGAGATGCACGCGTGTTCACCACGCTTGATTGCAACTCAGGCTATTGGCAAATACCCGTTGCCTCCGAGGATCGGGATAAGACGGCTTTCACTTCACATCTTGGAACGTATCGGTTTAAACGACTGCCCTTCGGGCTGAAGAATGCACCAGCCACGTTCCAACGTGCGATTGACATTATCCTAAGCAGCGTACGCTGGCAAACATGTCTTATGTATCTTGACGATGTCATCGTCTTCTCACGTAGCGAGGAAGACCACCTCCACCAAGTGGACCAGGTACTCACCCTGTTGAGGGCGGCAGGGGTAACCCTCAAGCTGGCCAAGTGCCACTTCTTCGAAGCAAAGGTAGATTACCTCGGACATGTTGTCATGCCAGGTAAGCTGGCGGTCGCCCAAACTGCGACGGATGCTATCGCGAAAGCAACTTTTCCAACCACCCCCACGCAAATGCGTTCCTTCTTGGGGAGCTGCGGTGTCTTCCGCCGTTTCGTCAAAGGGTATGCGGATATCTCCCACCCCCTCAACGCGATGTTGACCAAAGACAAACTACCGAGCTTCGGGTCAAGTCCTCCAACGGCGGAACAACGCCACGCGTTCGATAAACTTAAAGAATCTCTGGTGCAACCACCGATACTGGCTTTGCCCAGGGTGGGTAAACCCTACATCGTAGATACAGACGCCTCTGCGTATCAGATAGGGTGTGCGCTGTTGCAACAGCAGGATGACGACGACTATCGTCCTGTAGGATATTGGTCGCGGACCTTGACCAAACCTGAACGGGGATATTCTCCGACGGAGCGCGAGTGTCTCGCCGTAGTATGGGCAGTCACTACCCTTAGGCCGTACCTTGAACAAACGAAGTTCGTGGTGAGGTCCGATCATAACGCGTTGCGTTGGTTGATGAATATCACAGACCCGTCAGGGCGCCTGTGTCGTTGGCGACTCCGTCTGTCGGAGTTTGACTACACCATAGTCTATCGTCCTGGCAGGGTTCATCAGGTACCAGACGCGTTATCGCGTGTCGAAACGGAAGGGGCAGACCCCCATCCAGTGGATGACGAAATACCCACGCTCTTCGCGTATGACCTTCACCAGGAAATACCTGTTACCGAAGAGATGAACCCGTGGTTCTTTGATGTACTCATCGCGCGAACTTCCGCTGGCACCCCCCTGATGGAGGAAAACCGAGCTGTCATGACGACACATCCTCAGACAGAAGGTTCCGAACCAATCACACTCAACGAGTGGATCGAGGAGCAACGCTCTGATGACTTTTGTCAACAAGTATTGACAAGTCAGAAGTCTGACACTGTCTTCTTCGAAGATGACAAAGGTATCTTGCGACGTAAATCCACCCTTGACAATTCCCACCAAGTGGTTGTACCAAGAACACTCAGGCCCCGCCTGTTGAAGATGTGTCATCACGATGTACTCGCGGGTCACCCCGGACAAAACCGTATGTATGAGACCATGCGTCTCTCGTACTACTGGCCGGCCATGGCCGCGGATATCACCGCTACGGTTGAACGTTGTCAGGCTTGCGCCAGGAACCGACTCAAGTTGCGTAGACACGCTAACACCTTGAAACTATTCCCAGCTTCAGCACCGCTGGAAGAAGTCTCTATAGACTTACTAGGCCCTCTGCCTAAAACAAAGAAGGGTAACCTTCACCTCTTAATAATTACCTGTCGCTTCACGAAGCTTACACAGGTTGTACCATTACGCAGTATCACTGCTTACCATGTGGCTGTCGCCTTCTGCACCCAATGGATTTTCAAGTACGGTCCCCCTAGGACGTTGCTCTCCGATAACGGACCTCAGTTT
Source organism: Asparagopsis taxiformis (assembly GCA_030407315.1). Taxonomy (NCBI): domain Eukaryota; phylum Rhodophyta; class Florideophyceae; order Bonnemaisoniales; family Bonnemaisoniaceae; genus Asparagopsis; species Asparagopsis taxiformis. The sequence goes on from JALQPE010001009.1 coordinate 33,802, forward strand.
GCTTCCAAACTTTTCCAGGCTGTTTGCCTGCAACTTGGAACAAAGAACTTGTTCACAACGACCTACCACCCACAGACCAACGGTCAGGTGGAACGGTATAACCGTACGTTGTTGAACATGTTACGCAACTACGTAAACGAAAACCAGAATGACTGGGACGTGTACGCACCAGCGTTGACGTACGCGTACAATACGCACGTGCATCGCACGACAGGGACGACACCCTTTGACCTTATCCTAAGTAGACCACCACCCCCTTATTCCCTTCATCACTCGACAAGAACACGGCAAAAACCGGACGCTTTCTTGAAACAGGACTTCCTGCAACGGATTGCTCAAGCAATTGAGAAGGCCGGTCAAAGGCTACACGCCACGCAAGCGCGTTATAAGCGAGACTTTGACCGGAGAGTCCGGAAGACCAAACGACTCCTCCAGGAGGGCGACTACGTCTACCTTGACAACCCCGAGGTACGGGAACGAAACAAGTTAACGCCACTGGCGCAAGGACCTTTCAAGGTCGCGAAAGCCGGTAGGCGAACCGTTCACATAGAACGGGATGGACTTGTCGAACAAGTTAGCCACGACCGCGTGACGTATGCGCCACAACCTGAACAGGAAACACCGCACTCACGGTTAACTTCTAACGGAGCATCCGCACCTGCGGTGGGAACCGACGACCAAACCGCCAACACGGTGCCGAGTATGGCGGAAGAGTGCCTACATCGTGATGCAAGAAGCCCGCAGCGCGTACCTCTTCCAACCGAACAACCCCCAGGTCACCCTGTAACCAAGCCTTTGTCATCCCGCTCCGCGGTTGAGGGTGAACCTTTAACCGACATACCGAGTATCGGTCCGAGACGAACCGTCTTTAAGGAGGGGGCCCAGGCCGATATTCATCGTCAGGATAATGCTGCTTCACAGCCGATGTCCACTGAACTTGACCTCCCCGAGGATGAAACTCTTGACAAAATGCAGGAACCTGCTTCCCAAGACGCCAACAAGATGTTCTCCCGGCTGCGTCGATCAACCCAGAAGGAACCAACCGGAACAAGCCCGAAGAAGAATAGTCGCCCTCGACGACAAAGAAGAATAAGCCGACCACACGGCATGGAAATATCCCAAGAAGCCACTTCGGCTGAGCCGCTTAACCCTACGGGTGACACGGCTAACACCGGAAGAAGACGACTCTCGTCGAGCCAAGATGTTCTACCAGAACAGGGAGCTATCTCCCAGAACCTGGAACCACCTGAGGAACAGGAATTCGCCATAGACGACTTGATCGACCATGTGGTCGACGACGATAATGAGGAGTGGTTCCTCGTAAGGTGGTACGGGTACCGTGACCCCACATGGACGCAACGGCACAACGTGCCTGACGAACAAATCTCCCGATACTTCCGTAAGCGGAACCGCCAAGCGGCTAAGAAAACGTCTAAAAGACGAACGGCTAAGAAGCGCCGATGAGTGAAGATATAGGGTTGCCCCACAGCTACGCTGATTGTACGCAGAAGCGTCAAGTAGAACGGCTAGTGATTGCAGCGTCACTGCTGGGGAGCACGAAGAAGAGATGGTAAGGTACCACGAGAAGCACCCGGTGGGTTGGCCAAACACCAAACACCGAACTCGGTAGAAGTACGACGCCAACTGGCCAAAGAAAAATTCCACAAAAACAAAAAAACATTCCAACATTTTAATGGTAAACATGATCAAGCCGCACACGGCGCATGGATGAACGATCTAACCTGAAGACAAGACGCAAATGCGTATAAGAAGATAACCCGGTTAGGGAAGGAAGACGTTAACGACGGAAGTTGTCGGAAGGACGAGGACGCTGATGCGAAGGATAGGATGGGGATGGCCTCAAGGACCGGTTGGTCGGATGCTGAGCCGTGGACCGGCGAGTATCACGAGGACGCACACGGCCAGAATCCCTATGGGAAGTAGGCAACCGAGCCGGAGGGCGATGTCGAGACGCAGCTGGAGCTGAGGGACCTGGTGCCATCGGAGATGGAATATCCACATCGTCGGACACTGAAGGTGAATCCGCCCTGGGCGGGTCAGGCGTATCAACAAGCTGTAGCAGCGGCGTATCAACATCAACTGGCATGGAGCGCCTAGCGCGAACATTTCGACCATCATCTCGACCAGAGGGTGACCTATCCCGGCGACGCCCGGAAGTCCCTCCTTGAGGTTGAAGACTGGCTGGAGTTCCCAGAGCGCTAGGCGTATCCCTTCCTCGCTCATGCGGTATACGACGCCGCGCCAAGCGCAACTCCTCTTCCAATTCCTGGACTCGTGTCTGCAGTTCGTCAAACACCTTCTGCCTCGCAGCTGCATCTTGCTCCCATCGAGAGTTCTTCTCTTCCGCTAAGCGGCGACCCGCACGTTCTGCACGATAGCGCGTTTCGGCAGCATCTCGTCGCTCGCGACTAGCCTTGTACCAAGTACCCAACGTGATACACGTCATTGCCAAGGTATTCAACGCTCCACGAACGGGGTAACCGCTAACCCGCGGAGGAAATACCGACGAAAGTTGGCCATCACCAAGAGTCTCCGCTAATTCGCGCACCTTCGCAACCGAGAACAGCTCCGCTGAAGTTAGAAGGGACCCAAGTACATCCGCGGGAGCGGTAGAACGACCGGCCTTGCCGTCACGATCCACGGACTGATCCGATCGACGATCGGGCGATAGGAACGGAGCTTCCGAAGGAGACGAAGAGCCTTGACGGGTTGGTTGTGCCAAGCCCCGCGGGACTGGCGGATGAACACTTGCCTCCGGAACCACCGGTTCGTATGAAGCGGGCGCGACTGGCACCGTCGGGTGAGGTGAGAAGCCGGGATCAGCGTGTCGATATCCCGCCGGAGTAGAACGCCCAGGGCGTGGTACATGCATCTCCCGTTCGGGCTTGTATAAGTAATCCTCCAAATCTCCGTCGGAGTAACTTGCAGGCTCTCGTCTGTGTTTTCGGAAGTGGACGCGGACGTCCAGTCTCTCTAGTACGGGTCCTAGTCGGCCCCGAGATTTACTAGAACAAATGAACGTCCGCGTCCGAAAAAAAATTAAAATTTTTTGGATGCGGACGTCCACTTTCTCTAGTACGTTCGGCGGAATACTAGGACCCGACATCCACTTTCTCTAGTACGTTCGGCGGAATACTAGGACCCGACATCCAGTTTCTCTAGTACGTTCGGCGGAGTACTAGGACCCGACATCCAGTTTCTCTAGTACGTTTGGCGGGATCCTAGGACCCGACATTCAGTATACAATATATCAGCAAAAACCGGGAGGGAAGAAATTACAGCGGATGGTAAATTGAGGGCCCATATCGGACCGTATTTTATTCTCTCATTTACGAAACTGCTGGTATACAATACGTCTCTCTAGAATAGGAAATACATATCTGATCAGAATAGGAAATAAATACCCGGTTAGAATAGGAAATACGTATCCAGCCAGGATACGGAATATGTATCCAGCTAGAATATGGAATACGTATCCAGCCAGAATACAAAATACCTGTCAGCATACCGTCGATCACCCATCTCCCTCACTATCGCGTTCTCCCTACCATCCGAACGCCATGCACCACCATCCGCACATACTTCAAGAACCCTCACGACCTAGATTACAAAAAATCTGCTCCTTCCCAATTCCATCCCCGCTTTCCTCGACACCACCCCAGCCCATTAAATCATCAAGACATGAAACACGAACATGGTCAGCAAAATCTTACACGACTTGAAACCCACTCTTACTTCTATCGTATGCCCGAAAATATACACATACCAGAAACACCTCACAGCTTCATTCCCCATCTTCCTAGATCCCTTCTTCACTCTCCCTGAGTCCTGCCGTTCCTGCTTCACCACTCCTGCATCACATACACAACATCAACCCCAACAGTCAGATTCAAAAGCAACGCTTACCACGCCAGATATCTTAGAAAATCCCTTACTTACCTCTCATCCATCCTACACACAATACAAACCATGATGCAAAAACCTTGCAATGAATAATCAAAGTCAGCAGTCCATATCTTCGCAAAACAAGTCTTGGCGCTCAATGAAACTTACCTTCTGTCATCACCATTCCAGCATCACCTGCATAAAATCGAAATCAACAACAACAGTCGGACTCAAAACCCACATGTCCCTCTCAGCATACTCTCAAAACTTCCGCACTTTCCTTCGCTCGACACAATACGCACCATGACTGGATAAGCTTCCAATGAATAAATATCGCATTAACTGCAATAGTCAGATTCGAAACAAACACTTCTCTCGATGCATACCCTCAGAACTCACTTACTCTCGTTTCATTCTACACACAATACAGACCAAAAGTCGAAAATCTCACAACCAACAAATGAAGTCAACATTCCGCATCTTCGCACCACCGGACTGCACGCTAAATGCAACTTACCTTCCGTCATCACCATTCCTGCATCACCTACAAAAATCGAAATCAACAACAACAGTCGGACTGAAAACCCATGCTTCCCTCGCTGCATACCCTCAGAACTTACTTACCCTCGTTGTATCCTGCACACAATAGAAACCATAAGTCAAAAATTGTACAAAAAAATGTAGTCAGCATTCCATATCTTCGCGCAACTTAACTAGGCGCTCAATGTAACTTACCTTCCGTCATCACCATTCCAGAATCACCTACACAAAATCAACATCAACCACAGCAGTCAGACTCAAAACCCACATTCCACTCACTGCACCCCTCAAATGCTCGCCTACCTCCCTTCCACCCTTCAGCAAATATGCACCATGACTCACTAAGCTCCCAATAAATAAATATTGCATAAAAGACGACAGTCAAATTTAAAACAAACACTTCCCTCGCTTCATACCCTCAGGACGCACTTAACCTCTTCATCTCGTTGCATCATACAAACAATACAACCAATAATTCACAAATCGTGCAACGAAAAAATGTAGTCAGCATTCCATTTCATCGCGAAACCCGTCTTTCAGCTCAATGAAACTTACCTTACTTCATCACTATTCCTGCACCACCTATACAACATCAAAATGAACCAGAACAGTCAGACTAAAAACCCATGCATCCCTTATTGCACACCCGCGAGACTAACTTACTTACCTGCCTCCCATGGTTCACAACATGCAAACCACGACTCACGAAGCTTCTAATGAATCAATATCGCATCAACGACAACAGTACGACTCAAAACACACGCTTCCCTCGCTGCATACTCTCCAAACTGGCATACTCACCGTCGTTCTATCCTCTACACCAAACAAAGGAAACACGACCAAAGAACCTCAGCCAGTGACGGCGGAGAAGTGGAACTCCACAGATTAACCTGCGGCGTCGACTGGACAGCTTTCAACGTCAGCTTAAGTCCTGCTGTGCATACTCCATATCATCGCCGGTATTGAGATTAATAATGGCCCAAGCCATGGTCTCTGAACTCCCGAATGATGAGATCCGGATCGAGAACATCGGAATGGTATAATCATATATATCACAATCCATTTGCTTCCCTTAAATGATCCCTGTAATATCCACTGTAAAGCACAAACTTATTCCATGAAGTTCGCAGTTAATATAATTTTATTATTTCAAATGAATTAATTGAAAATCCATCTCCCACGGCGGTCATTCGTCCTTCCAAGCGCACGTTGCCAGCAAAATGTGTGACCTAGCGGTGATGATTGATCGCTCAGGCACATTCCACCATTGGGCTGCCAGAAGTGAGCACAAAACTGATACCCACAAAACCACGAGAACATTACAAACGAGGTCTCGAACGCACATTTGGAATACAATATAAATACTATACAACAAACTCTACTCGCTATCTCAGACGACGCGGTACACAAATAGCGTAGTCTCAACCTTCCGTGAGGCCTTCTCTGATGCGTACAAGTGCGAAACACGTCTAGACGTACATCAGAAGTGAGCGCGGGATTTTTCGGCACAGGAGATGCTGGGCCACCAAATTGATTTTTCGGAAATTTTAGAATTTCTGGGCTGGCCAGCAATGCAATCGAGCTGGACATCCACCGGACGTCCATTTCAGGTTGGTCGTGAGAGAGTGGGGCGGGAACATGATGAAACAAGGACCAAGACATGTCCCTGACGTGTTGAGCCTGAAATCGACCCTTCGTAAGACGCGATTTTGGCTTACAGTTGGTGCTTACAGAAGCCAGTGATGACCCCGGTCGGGGCGGCAGCCGGTTCCTGGGGCCGTTGTGGCCAAATTAGACACCTTGATTTGAATTGAAATTTGGGCTATTCTCAAAAACATGCACATGTGAACATGTTTTTGAGATGGGGGTGTGCCGTACGGCACTTTCGACCGCCCAAATCGATGTATTTTTGCATTTTTTTTCTGACTGAAATTTTAGAATTTCTGGGCTCGCCAGCAATGCAATTGAGATGGACATTCACCGGACGTCCATTTCAGGTTGGTCGAGTATTGCACATGGATACAGTTTTGCAGCTATTTCTCAGCCCAACATTTTAGAATTTCAGGGCTGACCAGCAATGTAACCGAGGCGGACTTCCACTGGACGTCCATTTCAAGTTAGGCTAGTGCTGCACATTTGCTCGCATCGCAGCAACTAAGCAAGTGTTGAGAGCACCGAGATGCCATGCAGACAAGAGGGAATCGGCTGCAAACGGCTTCCCTGGTCGGCAGCTGGATGTCTGGATGTCAATGGCTGCAAGCATGGAAATCTTGCTACCGCACGGCGCATACACACTGCAGCAGCACATCACTGACGCATGCGAAAGTTGGGTGCTGCAGTGCGTGGTTGTTTGTGTGTTTGTGTGTGCACGACGAACCTTGTGGTATCCCTAGGCGTGCACTGGTGCAAAAAATTTGGACTGCCCCATCGGTCGTACTTTGACGCATTTACATGCATCGGAGAACGACCAAGGAGGTAGAGCAGCAATCGCTGTTGGCTGAGCGTCCAAATTGGAGGGCTTGGGACAATGGTTCTATAGCAGTCATTTATAGGACGCCCACCGTTGATGACTGAGATCCACGGTGGGTTTAGTATTCATGGTGTTGTCCTGCATTGGCGGATGTCGAAGACGAGTACTTCCAGTGAGCGTCCAAGCTGAACAGCGTGAGTGGGTAAGTGAGCGGGGAGGGGCCGCTCGGGGCGCTTGGTAGCTTCTGGGGCCGTTGTGGCCAAATTAGAATCAAGCCTATGTCCGGCGGACGTCCTGAATTGCTTTATTTTTTGGGCTATTCTCAAAAACATGCACATGTGAACATGTTTTTGAGATGGGGGTGTGCCGTACGGCACTTTCGACCGCCCAAATCGATGTATTTTTGCATTTTTTTTCTGACTGAAATTTTAGAATTTCTGGGCTCGCCAGCAATGCAATTGCGCTGGTCATTCACCGGACGTCTATATGCGCTCAAGCGATTGCTGTCTGCTTCAAATACCTGAGACATTATTGCCCCACACGACATAAAGTCCCCCAACATGCGACGCCCATCAAACATAAACATTTTCATGCTCTTACTACATTCTAGTCGCACACATACATCCATCTTCAAACAAAAAATGTCATTTAAACACCACCAGTCCCGCTTCATCGTACGCCAATACCGTCCAGTCGCCCAGCAGACAAGCTAGCCGTGCAGAAAACAAGCACTGCCATCTACGACGGAAACGACTGGATCTCATCATCGCTCTCAGCATTTCCAACAAGCCCAACATGTTTCCCCTACGTCACCCTGCAAAACGATACCATTGTATACTTCTGCATTCTCCGTCAATTGCATTCATTCAATCTGCGCAATGAATTCTTCAATCTCGAAGCCGGCCGGGTTTCTGCCCATCCTGCAATAAGGGCATTGGAGAAAGTTCTCTAACAATGGCCACTAAAGCCTTGATGCAACTACACGATGCTGATTGCTTCTATCGCTTCCTCAAATCTGTCGACATTTACAACATACCATCCATCCGAAACATTTCCAAACTAAACTAGACTGTTCATTGACAAACTCGTGTGTAGCCCCATTTAGACCACTCACCACTGGTATCTGCTGAGTCACCGCGCACTGCCCTGGTGCTCCCTCCTGAATTCGCTTGGGCTGTCTCAATACATTCCGTACTATGCCTATGAAGCAGTCCCATTATGGATCAGCGTTCTGCGTGTTCAGCACATCATCCCCACGTTACCAGAGCTGCAATTTCTCAGCGGTACGGGTATCATCAATCCTTAGCACAGATGTGATACAGCAGCCGATGCAGGTCAATTTCTAGACTCGTAATTTTGCACTCAAGAAGGGAGATCGGTATGGAAATTGTCCAGGCATAACAAACCGCCTGTCCTGCTCTCCTGCAGAGCAAGCTCCATCGATCCAGTCGATCAGGAACCTGACGACATGTAGTCGGCGTTCGTTCCGGACGCGGAAAGGGCAAATTTTTGTGTGGCGTTTGCAGATTCAGTCGCAACGGGAAGCGATGAAACTTTCCGCATGGCGTTTGACTGCGGTTTATTTGAGACAGACATCGAGCGATCGGTGTTTCTGTCCAGATGAAGCTGGAGATCAATGCCGTATTTGAGCTGATAATTGGAGCAAAGATTTGAAACAAATTTTCTGTGCAAATTTACGACGCGACACGGCGGAGGGTGGATAACTCAACGTTAGATGTTATTGGTTGAGCCAACATTACAAGACCGTACCGACGACACGCGCAATCATTGATTTTTCGCTCATTGCTTAGGGAGCAAAACTGTCCTATGGTCGTATCAAGTTAGACCAGCACATATTTCCGCAACATCTTGGTGGAACGAAGTCGGTGCTCACGAAAGCCTGAGAGCTGCCTTGAGTCGAGGATTTTGTACGCCGCCTTATCTGTGGTAGTTTCATACTGCGTTGTTTCACCGTTGGACCTGTGCCACGCACACTTGGATCTCTCTCCATACGTACGTGTAGATATGATGTGAATTGAGCTACAATAGCATACCAAACTGGAAACCAGTATCTACATGCTTTGTGAGAATATAATGCCTCTTCCTCGAGAAAAGGCCTCCTTCGGAATACTAGATTTCATTCAACCATATCCATCCATCTCCCATCGCTTCAGCATGAAATCATCACCATTCCATCCATCGCAACGTTCGTCTCTATCGAAACACTACTCTCCACACATCTCCCCGATCTTTCAGTCCGACCGTACCCGGCGGCGGCCGAGAGAAACGTACTGGCCATTGTTAAAAGTATCTACGACGGCAATGAGCGCATATATTAAATCATTCTCTATGTGAACACAGACCCTGATTGCCTCTCGTTTGTGGCAGAAATGAAACAAACACAAAGACTGCAACTCGTCCATGCGAGAAGCAAAAGCTACAGATTTTTAGCAAGTATCGATAGCTACAAAGAACCACTGCAACGTTTATTCTAGACTTGTATACATTTTCATTAGCACTTACATTACCATACACGAATAGTATTGCATTAAAGATGTTTATGAGAATGACAGGGGTCAGCGGCCGGGTTCCCTCCAGCTCAGCTTGGCTCAGCTCCGGATGCAGATGTGGTGAAGGGAAGAGAGAAAAGTCAGATATTCTACCATGATCTGATTTGATTTGCAATCCGAGAACTTCTTGACTCCCAAAAGGTGTAAACAGTATCCCTGCATATTGGCATCGCCCAAAAGAACTGCAGCACTAACTCAATTTTCATTGCAGAGATCAGCACAACGTATTCGTCTTGAGTGTCACAAGTTGCAATTAGATGGCGCTGACTCGAAGCTAGGAGAGTTGGTAGTTGTGCCGAGTCGGCGTCTTCGGTTTGATCGCTCGTGTAAATATCCAAGCAAAATGGCAGGCAAGGAGATACAAAGCCACGCAACAATCAAGCTTACCACATTCCCCAGCCAGAATCACCATAGAAATCCTTGCAGTCTGCATCACACAGATCATCTTACGCAGTGCGTGCTGCCCAGGTCGTTATTCGGCCCTATCCAGAAACACTTTCAGGCCTAGTGCAACCAGTAGATCTGAAATGGAAATGGACGTCCGGTGAATGACCAGCGCAATTGCATTGCTGGCGAGCCCAGAAATTCTAAAATTTCAGTCAGAAAAAAAATGCAAAAATACATCGATTTGGGCGGTCGAAAGTGCCGTACGGCACACCCCCATCTCAAAAACATGTTCACATGTGCATGTTTTTGAGAATAGCCCAAAAAATAAAGCAATTCAGGACGTCCGCCGGACATAGGCTTGATTCTAATTTGGCCACAACGGCCCCAGAAGCTACCAAGCGCCCCGAGCGGCCCCTCCCCGCTCACTTACCCACTCACGCTGTTCAGCTTGGACGCTCACTGGAAGTACTCGTCTTCGACATCCGCCAATGCAGGACAACACCATGAATACTAAACCCACCGTGGATCTCAGTCATCAACGGTGGGCGTCCTATAAATGACTGCTATAGAACCATTGTCCCAAGCCCTCCAATTTGGACGCTCAGCCAACAGCGATTGCTGCTCTACCTCCTTGGTCGTTCTCCGATGCATGTAAATGCGTCAAAGTACGACCGATGGGGCAGTCCAAATTTTTTGCACCAGTGCACGCCTAGGGATACCACAAGGTTCGTCGTGCACACACAAACACACAAACAACCACGCACTGCAGCACCCAACTTTCGCATGCGTCAGTGATGTGCTGCTGCAGTGTGTATGCGCCGTGCGGTAGCAAGATTTCCATGCTTGCAGCCATTGACATCCAGACATCCAGCTGCCGACCAGGGAAGCCGTTTGCAGCCGATTCCCTCTTGTCTGCATGGCATCTCGGTGCTCTCAACACTTGCTTAGTTGCTGCGATGCGAGCAAATGTGCAGCACTAGCCTAACTTGAAATGGACGTCCAGTGGAAGTCCGCCTCGGTTACATTGCTGGTCAGCCCTGAAATTCTAAAATGTTGGGCTGAGAAATAGCTGCAAAACTGTATCCATGTGCAATACTCGACCAACCTGAAATGGACGTCCGGTGAATGTCCATCTCAATTGCATTGCTGGCGAGCCCAGAAATTCTAAAATTTCAGTCAGAAAAAAATTGCAAAAATACATCGATTTGGGCGGTCGAAAGTGCCGTACGGCACACCCCCATCTCAAAAACATGTTCACATGTGCATGTTTTTGAGAATAGCCCAAATTTCAATTCAAATCAAGGTGTCTAATCTGGCCACAACGGCCCCAGAAGAAGCCATCCGACGCCCCGAGCGGGGCCATCGCTGGCTTCTGTAAGCACCAACTGTAAGCAAAGCCACATCTCACGAAGGATCGATTCCAGGCTCAGGCTCAATACGCCAGGGCGAAGTTTTGGTCCTTGTTTCGACATGCTCCCACCCCACTTTCTCACGACAAACACTGCTCATCCATCATGCTGCCCATGCTACGTGCACTTTGTATGAGTAGTGAGCCCGCCTGCTTAGTTGCTGCAATGCATGGATGTGGGCAGCACACGACCAACCTGAAATGGACGTCCGGTGGATGTCCAGCTTGATTGCACTGCTGGCCAGCCCAGAAATTCTAAAATTTCGGGCAGAAAAAAATTGTGAAAAATCATCGATTTGGGCGGGTCGATTGTGCCGTACGGCAGACCCCCATCTCAAAAACATGTTCACATGTGCATGTTTTTGAGAATAGCCCAAATTTCAATTCAAATCAAGGTGTCTAATTTGGCCACAACGGCCCCAGGAACCGGCTGCCGCCCCGACCGGGGTCATCACTGGCTTCTGTAAGCACCAACTGTAAGCCAAAATCGCGTCTTACGAAGGGTCGATTTCAGGCTCAACACGTCAGGGACATGTCTTGGTCCTTGTTTCATCATGTTCCCGCCCCACTCTCTCACGACCAACCTGAAATGGACGTCCGGTGGATGTCCAGCTCGATTGCATTGCTGGCCAGCCCAGAAATTCTAAAATTTCCGAAAAATCAATTTGGTGGCCCAGCATCTCCTGTGCCGAAAAATCCCGCGCTCACTTCTGATGTACGTCTAGACGTGTTTCGCACTTGTACGCATCAGAGAAGGCCTCACGGAAGGTTGAGACTACGCTATTTGTGTACCGCGTCGTCTGAAATAGCGAGTAGTGTTTGTTGTATAGTTGTGGAGTATGCGTCTAGTGGTTTGTAAAGCTTGCAGAACGGGATAGGGATGTGGGTGGCCCTATTTTATGAATACATGAGTACCAATATTCAGGGTTGACAAAGCGGAAAGGCATACGTTCATACATGTTTGAGATTGCATAGTGGAGAAAATATTTACATCGAAATTTAGATGGAGCTGATGGAGGTTTTAAGGATGAGGTATGAGAGGAAGAAAATTCTTCTGTGGTATGAGGATGTGTTCTCTGGAGGGATGCAATCTTGGAATAGTACAGGGGGAGGTGGAAATGTACGGAGTGCGGGTTTAGATTGGATTGTGATTCGGAGAGGAGTGCCGACGAGCATATGATGGGGATTGGGGAGACACTGCGGGGTGTTGGGGTAGTGAGGGCGGAGGAGGTGTTTAGGTGGGACCGTAGGAGGGTGCGGTTGAAGGCGCCGAGAGGAGGGGTTTTTTAGGAAAGTGAGGAGAAAGAGGCGGGAAGGGGGTGGCGTCTGTTCTGGCTTTGGTGAGTGGGGATGTGATGGAGAAGAAGGGGGTTATTGTATTTGGGGAGGGACGAGAGTGGGAGGATGGGTGCGAAGTGGGGGGTTGATATGTGGTTCAGAGCGGGGAGGTTTCTGGGGAGACGGCGTCGGAGCGGGAGCGTGGGCCGGTGGTGGTGGTGGTGGTGTATACGGTATCGAAGATGCGGATGGCGTGGGGGCATGTAGCAGGTGAGGGAGGGAGGAGTGGAGCAGGTCGGGTACGGGATGAGGAGTGAGAGGTTTTCGAAGAGTAAGCTACAGGGGAAGTTTGTGGAGAGGGCGAAGGAGAGGGGTTGAAGGAAGAGGAGAGAGGGTATTGAAGAACAATACGTTGCAAAGGTGATGGGGGAGAGCATGGTCGAGGGGATAGGGGATGTTTTCCCTATTCTGAGGTAGTATGAGGACTGGTTATAAGAAATCTGTACGGTAGAGCAGAAAAGTAGGTATGGAATGGAGGTGTGCACCGTGGAAGCGGGGATAGGTAGCTGAAAATGCGTTCTAGAGTGGTATTGGGGGTGTTTGAGGTACAGTACGGGGGAGGTGAGCACCAAATGGAAGGGGGTGTGAGCGAGAGGATGAAAAAATTAAAGACGAAATTGGAGTCGACCGACAAGGAAAAATAGAGTGGTCGCCGTGATGGATGCGGACATCCATGTCGAGCAAGGCGGCAGAAATTTCCGGGGTCGAAATTTTTGAATTTCTGAACCGGCGCCCGTCCTAGGTTGACATAGACATGGCGGAAGTCCATCCCGAGGGGGACATCCGTGGTACTAGAAACAATGAATGTCGTCCTAGTAATACTAGACGTACTAGACCGCATGGACGTCCGGTTCTAGGCGGACATCCAAAAATACTGGAGAACATGGACGTCCGCCTAGTAATACTAGGTGTACTAGAGGTTGTGGACGTCCGCGTCCATTTCCGAGAACACAGACGCTTCCGCGTAATATCCGTCATCGGCGAACTCGCCATCGCGACGGAAGGGAGGCGTCTCCACTATCACCCCGTCTCGGGTAGAATAAGCTGTCAGCTTAGCCGGCTTGAACGGGAGGCTCCGATGCGAGTAAGGAATGATCTTCTCCGGCGACACGCCTTCAATTGCACAAGAAATCTTCTCGATACCTTCGGTGGTCTTGTAGGAAGCCTCGAGGAGGTCGACGATAACCTTCGCATCCACGCTACGCGTCCTCGGAACAACCGGTGATAACGGTACCTCAGGGAAAGCCTTCCAGGTGGTGACGGCCGACGCTGCCAAGTGTTTGGGTAATACCGGAATGAATCCCCGGGTCTCCACGAGACGCGCCATCTCCAACCCAATCATGAGCTCCCGCTCAAGAAGGACGTAGTCCAGAAACCGAGACTTCACCCAAGGACGGGGATCGGCTGCAACCACACTATGGAAATACAGCATCGCTGGTGTATCCCCAATGGGTAAGCATAAGGGCGGCGAGTTCTCGCCTTCCCAGCGGGAGTCTTCAAGCGTCGCGTTCAACTCCGCTGTCGATACAGCCAAATTCGCAGTCCGGTTGTTGATGTTCCGGTTGGCGCGGTAACCGAACACTCGGTAGTCGAGTGACGACACTTGCAGGCTGGTAGACCGAGTCAGGTATCGAGCGTGTACACGCATATAACATTTCAACATACCGGTATCCGGGCGAGGTGGATACGCAAACCACCTTGACCTAGTGATAGGTAAATCGGGAATACCTCCCTGGTTCGAATGAGGCTCGAACAACCGACGGTTCATCCGCTCAACGTACAAGGCATCGCCTGGGTGAAGAAGAAAAGTGCGGTCACACTGCAAAGTGTGAGGAACACGAAAATGCCGCATCGGCCGACATGAAGGAAGTTGAGCGTAAGCTGACCAGCTGTTTGGCAGCGCATGGGGATTACGGCGTTTGACGCCTACCATCAGACGAAGATCTCGACGCAAGTCGGTGTGGTTCTCGTTTACGAACTCCCGGAGGGGTAGACGGGCGAAGGGATAATACTCCCAGGGAGCTCGCAAATACCTTGCAAAAGGCAACTCGTGTGAGTCAAAGACCATGAGTTCCGAAGCATTCGAAGGGTAAATTCGCCTTCGAGACGCCCAGTCGGCGGAAGGAGCCGGTACCCTTTTGGGGAGGAGTAAGTCGGTACCGCCGAACTCCCCACAGGGACGGAAGATTGATATGGATCCACAAGAGGACCTCGACCCAAGCTTGTATCTTGCGGCTGTGCCGTCCCGCTTCCACCATAAGCATACGCCGCCAGCGTCGAGTTGCTGGCCACAGCCCCACGGTTACCTTCTTCGGTCGCTTGGCGATTTCGAGCATCAAGAACAAACTGCCGATTACGGCTGTACAAGTCTTCGTAAGGATTCCTGGACGCGACCGGCTCTGCCGTAGCGGGCTTCCGCGCATATGGATCCGGATACTCCGAGGGTCGGGGAACGATGGTACGACCTGTGGTGGCAGGAGCGACGGCAGTCGCGGGGGTCGGAACAGGCTGCGAAGCAGCAGGGGGCATCAACACAATCTCTTCCGGTTCCGGCGTCTGGCGAGGCGAACGGGGAGAACCCTGCTTTTCGATTGGCGGCGAACGCGGAGTGTTCCGTTGGACTTCTACTTCTTCTACCTCCGGGCGAGGATCGCTGGCAGACGCAATTGCCTTGGACGGCGCAGCCGGTTGACTTGACTTGGCCTTGAGAGGCGTCCCCTTCGGTGAGGGTTCCGTGGAACGGCGAGTGGATGACGGCGACGGAGCCTGGTCTTGAACATTCCCTGCAGAGGGTGGGGCTTGAGAACCGGTAGCCGGCGGCTGCGCAATTGGTGCGGGGGCTGCAGCGGCAGATGCCGAAGGGTTTGTTGACGGCGTGGCCGGAGTCGCATTCGCACGCGACGCCTGGTGGCGTGTTGTTGGTCGGCGAGAAGACGCCCGGGTTGAACGAGGAGGCATGTTGCCTTGTGGGATGTTACCGTGTGCAGCCATGCTGATTATCTTCCGCCCTTATATACACTCCACTGGAGTTAGTGATCGCCAAAGAAGAATCAACGGACAAGCCGTACGGTCGCAGCAGGCGTGAGCCTTTTTCTTGAAACCCGAAGGGACACCTAAAATACGCAAAAGCGGGTGTTACCCTTAACGCAAGAAAGGTCGCGTATCACGCAAGCAAGCTACCGAAAGTTACGGAATTCAAATCGCCAGGCAGGCGATCGCTTCGCAATCCGGAACGGCGGGCTGGAAAACACGGCAGTGCTGGTGAAGAGGATGAAGAAACCCGAAGGGTCGTGAGTCAGATGGATGAGCGAGGCTCGGGGTGGAACCGTGTGCACGGGTAAATATAAACAGCCAATTTTTGGCGCGCAAAATTTTTTACCCGGCTGGCCGGCCACGGCGGTGGAAATTATTTGGGAATTTAAATCAACGGATTTTTGGAATTTTAATTGTCGGGCACGACAATTGGGCTTAGGAGGGGCGATGTCATACCACGGATTGGTCTGCCCTGGTGGGGTCGTGTCGACATCCTATTGGACGACCCCGGTTCGGGAATAGCCAATGGAAACAGCCTCGCTGTACCTCAGACCAGTGAGGGAGAGGGACCCATTGGGACAACTAAAGACCCCACAAGGGGCAATTTTAACTAAGCTAACTCAGCTAACTTTACACTGTAACACTAACAGTCGGGGATCTCGCGGGCTCCCGCAGTCGCCATAATCAGGGATCTGATTGGTGCACATAAGGATATTTATTCCTAACTGTCTACCTACCCTAACTGTTTACAGTAACTTAGTTTAGTATAAAATGCCTCTGGATTAGCCAGAGTGCTTACCCTTTAGAGGTAACGTAAACTCACGTGGAATTTACGACTCCATTGAACCATGTTTTGCATCGCTCTTTTTTCTATCCTTCTAGGACGAATTAGCTTTAGCTATACAGCTCGCGGGTTACGTCTCTCTGCTCCATCAATACGCCTCCGGTGCGTGAGCACCCCAACCTTCACCCGGCATCACCGGAAGACCTCGTGGTATCCTCGCTATTGGCGGTTGACGCAAGATTTCGCTTGCTCTACCACACTACCGAGCTCGGGACACCTGTAGGGTGGTTTTGCCGCTTTGCGGATTTTCTACCTACTACAAATACATCCTGCCAATTTGAAACTCCCTTTCTACTTTTCTTTCTAGAACCACTTTCACGACTCTCGTGAAATGATCGCTTCCTTTTGGTAGAGCCTCTTGGGCGTGATGGGGCCAGTGAGGGATTGAGAACAATAAGGTTTGTTGCTGTTTTGGTTATACTCTTCGGCTGTATTGTATGGGATCTGAAATCAATTTGGAGAGGATTTGGAACAGGTAGACTGAATGTTGCCATCCTCCCTTGAGAAACATTGAGCAACGCAGACTGGAGCATTGATACAATACTGTAGTCTACAGCTTGTCCGAGGCTTTCAGCTTGGCGAGACAACTGATCAAAAAGGGCTTTCTTTGTTGGTGTACGACAGCTCGCGGGACATCAAGCTCTGAGATTGATTGTCAATTTCTCCTTTTTTGTCACCGATGCTTTCATTGGAATGGTCCTGTTCTGGAGTTGAGGGTAACTGCTCCTGGATGATGTAATCTCGCCAATCATGCCTTTCACGCTTCCAATACTTATGCATAGGTTCCATGGAAGCACTTTTGTATATTCAGATTCTCATTGCATGATAGGAAAGCTCTTCTGTTTGGGTTTTTGTGGGCATACTCTGGGTATGAAATTATAGCCCGACAGATCTGCCTGCAAGGCATGCCACTGCTGGCATGGAAAGAGCATTGAAAAGTAGCAAAAAGTGTGGTACGATAGTTCGTTAGAAGTAGCTGGTACGAGCTACGGACACGCTGTCTTTAACGAAACGAAACAACGAACAGTGCCACCCGCGTGGTGTTTGACTGTATTGTAGGTAGAAAGGTAGAGTAGAGGGTTAGCGAGTAGACACGAGCGTCACGGACGCCACAATCCACGCGAGGACTACGTTAACGAACGAGGTGGTACGTCACCGGAGGCGCTCTCGCCAAGCCTGTAGGCACTACACGCGATCAGCCTCACGTGCGGCGATGGGTAGGGAGTGCGCAGCTCGACGGAGACGAAGCCTCGTTAGGCGAAAACGTAAAACGTAAACGTAGAAGTCAGTCGTAGACTAGAGCCGTTGCTCGTTCGATGCTTGTCCCCCTTCCCTCCCGGCACGATGGCCAATACCTATTTAGCCACGATGGCATCGCTTTACAGTGTAAACACTGTACGTAACGTCCCGAATGGGAAAGGACCTTATGGTCGCACGTGAGGACCCGTTTGGTCCGTTGGCCGTTGCCAGAATACGTTTCGTTGCCACGTGTGCCGTTGCGCGCGCGCACGCGCCAGCAAGTCGTGCATTGCTTGTTATCGCTCGGGTCCGCGGAAATTCGAATTCCGCGGAAATCGTAAATATTTGCAATTTCGGAATTGCCACGTATACTACATAAAGCTTTCGCGAGTTTTCTGTTTGGATTACTGATTAGGTTACCTCCTCGTGCGCAATAGATTTTTGAGATTTGTTCGTCTCTAGAAAAAGCCCTAGCTGTCTGTCTTGTGTTTCATTTCTTCAAGATTTGATAATTGAACATAGTGGATAATATACCAATAGATAGACTTTCTGTATGACAATTTGATGAACAAGTCAATTGCATAGTTTGTGAACATCCCATAAAATTGTCCAACTCACGTTCATTTCCA
>JALQPE010001010.1:0-20537 GCA_030407315.1 Asparagopsis taxiformis
GCGATTTGCGTCGTTGAACGGTCTGCTGCCTGTTGTGGTGGTGGTGGTGGTGGGGGCGGGGGCGGCGGTGGTGGTGGTGGCTGCAGCGACGGTGGTGGAGGTGATGAAACGGAAGGGGATGCAGTCGCGGTGTGGTGCATATGCAAGTGCATTGTGAGGTGGTGCGGTTGTTGTTGTTGTTGTTGTTGCTGCGAAATGCGTGGGGTGGATTGTGCGTCAAAGGAGAGGTTGTTGTGATGAGGGGGGTTTTCAATTTGCATAGGGGAGGATTGAAGGGGAAACAAATTGGAAGGGATGGGAAATGATGGAGGGAGATCTGATACAATGTCTGTAGAGAGATATGTGGGATCATGATGATGGGGAGCGGAGGTGACAAGGGAGTCGTGTTGGTCATCAGGGGGAAGGATGGAAAGGTTTGCGGCGAGTTGTTCTGGAGAAAAAGCGGGATGAAAGCTGAGAGCAGAAGGGGAAGGGTCCCAAGTTGAAGGAAAAAGTCATCGACAGCATCCATGGAGATGGGCGTTTGTGAGCAAGGGTGGAGTTGAGTGTGGTGGAGACGACGGGAGTGGTGCGGTCGAGTGGAGTTTAAAGTGGATGTGCTCACTGGCGGGGCAAATGGGAGGACCGTTTCACGTATGATACATTGACAGGACCATTGTCAAGGCGGTGCGTGCGCCAACGGGCTGCATACATGTGAGTCGTGCGCGCGACTTGCGTGTGCGCGCACGCGCGCTCAAATCAAATGCGAGCGTTTGCATCCACGTGGCTCGCCAGCCATTCGATCGATCGATGCTTTCTGTCCATTCACAGTCATTCCCGGGCGACTTGCCACAATATGTCGCGGCTCTTGCACAAATGCGCGCGCGCGCCCTCCCGTGCCGCCTCACTATCCATTCGGTCCATCAGGTCCACACCCCGTCGTGCGCCGTGCTATACAAATTTACATTCGCTCCCCAATTGGCCGTTTCACGTCCCACACTCACTCACTCAACATCAACTGTATTATATCAAACAACTCTCTCCTACACTTCTACTACTATCGTCGATTGTAGTGCCCAAGTTCCGACTCACTCATCGTTACGTGATGCCGGTGCGATCCGTACCCCGTTTGACTCACCCGATCATCCGTGATATGCTCCAACACCTTTTCCTGCAACGTTTGCGATTGCAAATTCCCGCCTCGCTGCTGCTGAATATCCTCCATTCGTCGTCCAAACACATCCGCCGCAGATTGCACACAATACCCTTGTCCACTACTAAGCTGTCCGAGCACCTCCGCCGAAACCTCCGGATGATAGTGTACAATCTCCCGCAGAAACTCTTCCCGCATTTCGTCCGGACTCATCTTGGCACGCTCAAATTCAAATTCACCCGCCGGCAACGGCTGCGCCTCCGCACCCAGTCCTAGATGACGATATTCCGAAAAGTACACGTGATTCAATGCGTCCAGCGCAGAAATACGCTCGTCCGGATCAAATGCCAACATCCGACGCAATACATCCACAGCCAACCGATCCGCATGCCCAAACAACTGCTCCAACGGTCGTCGCGGCGTGTGCGCATTCTGTATCTGCGACAACACCCGTCGTGCCTGCGGGTTGCGCAGCTTCTCAATCGCCTCCGCCGGCGGCGGCCCAATCACATCCGTAATCAACTCAAACTGATTCTTGCTGTTCTTCCCAGGAAACAAAACCTTGCCGTTCCCGAGCATCTCCGCGAAAATACACCCCACCGACCATATGTCGATTGCCGTGGAATACTTGGTAAAGTCCTCCATGATCAGCTCCGGCGCTCGATACCAGCGTGTGGCCACATAATCCGTCCAAAA
Source organism: Asparagopsis taxiformis (assembly GCA_030407315.1). Taxonomy (NCBI): domain Eukaryota; phylum Rhodophyta; class Florideophyceae; order Bonnemaisoniales; family Bonnemaisoniaceae; genus Asparagopsis; species Asparagopsis taxiformis. The sequence goes on from JALQPE010001010.1 coordinate 1,829, forward strand.
CAACGTGTCCGGCCCGTTTTCAAATGCCGCGCGCGCAAGCCCAAAGTCACAGATGCGCAGTTCACAACGCCCATTGATCAAGATGTTGGTCGGCTTGAGATCTCGATGAAACACACGTGCTGTGTGCATGAAATTCAAACCGCGAAGCAGTTGAAACATAAAGTACTTGACGTGTTCCGGTTTCAACAGCGTGTTGGAACGAAGCAAACGCGCCAGATCGGTTGGCATCAGTTCGAATACAACAAATGTGTCATTGAACTTGTCCAAACGGCCGGGTAGCAGCACGTCGCGCACCTGAATGATGTTTTCATGTTTGGAGAGCATGCGGAGAAACTTCAACTCGCGTAGAATACGAGTAGCCATGGGATGCGAGTCGAGACAGTTGTAGATGCGCTTGACAGCCACTTTAGAGCCGTTGGTACGGTCTTCGGCGGAGCAAACGACGCCATAGGCGCCTTCGCCGATGATATGGACGCAGTTGTAACGATTGGAGGCGAGCTCGGCTTTGAAGAAATGCGACTTGAGCTCCTCCTTTCTACGACGCTTGGCAATGGCGAGCTCGTCCGGAGTGGGCATGGTGGCGCGAGGCGTGGCGTGGCGGGTGCAAGCCAAGCGTAGGGTTTGGCGAGATTATTGTCGTACAAGTGTGGGTGCGGTACGTATGGGAGTTAGGTGGGCGGGTGCGTAAGTTGAAGGTACGAATTGTGGGATGGGTAAAGTGCGATGGAAGGACGAATGATGTTTGGGATGCGAGATAAAGAGTGGCTGGGCACTGTGCTGAGCGAACACAACAAAGCGTAGTAGACGGAGGCGATGGGTGTTAGATATGGAAGATGGAAGAAGTGAGCGATGGTACGGCAGGGCAGGACAGCGGTGTACGCTGCGCAGGTGTAGAAATGCTTACACAATTGTCCCTTCTTACAGTGTATTCGCACCGCCAATATGACCCAATCAACAGTCGTCCCGTTGTCTTCCGTCCCGTCCGGACATCATTGTCATTGATGGAAATATATCATGCGATTCATTGGTCCACTTGGCATTGAAACAATGGCTGGATGCCTCATTTCTCGGCGTCTGGTCGAAGAATCATGGCGCAGGTGTCTATCAAATACGATTATTCCACGTGGCATGCGTTGCACACCATCCGTTGCCATTGGTCGCTGATTACGACTAGACAGTGCGTCAAGGGTGAATGCCGCACAGTGCAGCCGCTCGCTTAACTATTCAAGTTGAGTTTACACTGTAATGTTGATTTGGCAAAAGCCAAGTGGCAATGAAATTGCTTTGATTAGTGTATTGTTGTACAAGGAGAGTGCAATTATTTTTCTATATTTTCAACAATTTCACACTGTCTGAGCGCCTGCCCATCGCCCGTTGCTGTGCCCGCCCCTCTTGTCCACTAAAATAGCTCCGCGCAACACTAGTCTCCACCGCTGCCTGCTACAGTTGCTTTGGTCCTCCCACCGTCACCTCCGCCGTAACTAAATAGCTTCACTACACCAACCGCAACAGCGCACACACATTCACTCCTCTATGACCTTTATGGACGTCGACTCGGGGCCTTCGTCGCCCTCCCACATCCAAGACTCTGTGCGTCGTCGCCCGCGCCCGCGTCCGCGCTCCAAGAAAGGCTACAGCTTTGTGCGCGACCGCGAGATGGACGCTACCCCGCGTATTGACCCCACACTCATTACATGGATTGAGGGAAACACGCTGCGTCGACTCGACTCGGGCCGCTACGTTTCCCTGGATCGTGCCGCCTTGCTCGTGCGCTCTACCATTTCTATCGCCTTTTCGCACGACGGCAAGTACTTTGCTTCAACCCACGGTGATCATACAGTCAAGGTTTTTGAATACCCGTCCGGTAAGCAGATTGCATGTCTGGACGGCCACCCTCGCACGCCCTGGACTGTTCGCTTTCATCCCAATGACTCGTCCATTGTTGCCTCAGGCTGTCTTGGCAGTGAATGTCGCGTATGGAACATCAAGCGCAGGGAATGCATTCGAAAGCATAATTTTCGAGCTAGTATCTCTTGCGTGTCGTTTAGTCCTGATGGTACTCTACTCGCTGTCACTTCGGGCAGGTCGTTGTCGCTGTGGGACTACATGGAACGCACAAGGAACGATGGTTGGTCTGCAGCTAGTGACGCTGGCAATGGCACAGACCCGGGCCTTCCGCGAGAACTGTTAGAAGGAGTGAACCCGTTTCATATGGTGGATTTCCATCCGTCAGGCAACATGCTGATGACGGGCGAGAAGAATAAGCAAGCCAATACTCCGGCTGGTACGCCTTCAGCGCAGGAAGAACAGTTTACATTGAAATTAGTAATTCATCGTTTTGATCGACGAATCGACAAGAAGTTTGCCGAGCCTGTTCTAGTTGTTCCACGCGCTGTTGCGTACAACGATGCGGGCATTCACTTTTCTCCGTGCGGAACCATGCTGGCTGCTTGTATTCCGACACGGAGCGATGAGAATACATTTCATATTGCAGTGCTATCTTTGATTGCAAAGGGGAGTATTTCTGTTGGGGCCGTTCTGTATCAGGCACCATTAGACAAGGGTCATGTGACGGCGCTGACGAATCTCAAGTTTTCATCCACTTCCAAGCATTTATTGGCGGGCTTCTCGTTTCGGCCGGACAACCCAGTGCTTAGAGGCCATGCGGAACACTACGAGGGTGGGGCGGGTGTTGAGGAAGGTCAGCGACGTCCGCAGCTTCCGGTGGTAGATATTTATCACGTGAGTGAAAAGTTTGAATTGATTAGAAGTCTGTGTGTAGATGTGGACGTTCGAGAAGTTCGTGAAGCGGAGGACGAGATTAATGTGGCTGTATTTGCTCCTGTAGTTGGAGTGGCGGACGGTGTAGTGTATGGAACTCAGAAGGGTCGGATTCGAATGTTTCAACAAGCGACTGGTCCAGCATCGAGCATGGCGGTCGGGGGGAGAGTCGGGAAGAATGGACGGAAGCGGAGGGGAATCGATGGCCGACGAGGGAGCTGCCGCCGTTGCCGCCCACACGTGCATCATCGACTGCGGCGCAAGCGGGAACGGGCGAGTTGAATGATATTCCTGCGCGACACAACTCGGTGTAAGTAGAGTATGGTATTGACAAGTTGCATCAAGATACTGTTGTAGTTGGTTAGGTATTAAATTTTCTTACCTCGATTGTAATTGTTAAAAGTAGCGAGACGCAAATGCGTATCTGTATACGAAAAGATCTTGCAAAATCTGTATTGGCCAATGAGCGCGCGTGTAGTGCGTATACAAAAAACCGTTGAGCAATACAAACCGCTCGTTGTGTGGGCCCATCGCCCGATGTATGTCCAATGGCATTTGACAAATGCTTGGCACATGAAATTGGTGGTCAGTAATGCATGATCGCGATGTGGACAGATTTAGCCATGCTGCCCAGACCTAATTGGACTACAAGTGCATGTGCTCTTGCGCTGTATCATCGATGCTGCGCAGCTCTAAACAGCATACGCCAGAAAGATCAAGCCAACCTACAATGTCCATCTGCCATTTGCGGTCCTCAGCCACACAAGTTGCACATTTCTAAACGCAACGGCAGCACTCATTTAAATATATCCTCAAAATTGTACCGTCCCGCCAAGCTAAAGCTACTCGTTCAACTACATCTTTGCCTTGTTCTTGTAAACCAACTTTTTCTCAAATGGCACCAGCGGCGCAAGGAATATTTGTCAAGTCCCCTGAGGAACGCAACGCACAGCCTCTTCCAGCAGCACCTCGAAACGTGTTTCTCCACTCCAACAGCTCCCTCCAGCATGGAACTACTAAGACGTGGACAAATTACTATGAACTACCAGTTGAATACACAGTGGAAATTCACAATTCCATCCTCTCGGTGGATAGTGACGCACTCGCCACACGCTTTATGCCGCACGGCTTGAAACGTCGCTTCTGTGTTGTCGATGACAACGTATGGAAATTGTACGGCTCCAAAATTGTCGCCTACTTCAAGTATCATCACGTGCAACTCAAAGTGGTCATCGTGCGCGGCGGCGAAGAGAACAAATTGTTCTCCGCCGTGCAGGAAATCTTTGATGCACTGTGCGAATTTGGCCTACTGCGCCGTGAGCCTATCATCGCCATCGGCGGCGGTTGCGTGCTAGATATTGTAGGCTTTGCTGCAAGCAGCTATCGTCGAGGTGTGCCATATGTTCGCGTCCCAACCACTCTTCTGGCTATTGTAGATGCTAGCGTGGGAGTAAAATGTGGCGTCGACTGGCAACATCCTACAATGGGCGGTTTAAAAAATCGTATGGGAGCTTTCTATCCTCCATGTGCTGCATTTCTCGACAAGTCATTCATAGCAACTCAGGATGAACGCAATGTAGTGAATGGAATGGGCGAAATTATGAAACTAGCTCTGGTGCGCAGTGCAGAGCTGTTTCATCTGCTTGAAGCTCATGGAAGAAGGGTTATTGATCAGCGATTCCAATCTCATGGAGACGATGTGGCTGATCGTATCATAGAGCTGTCCATACAGATCATGCTGGAAGAGCTGGGTCCAAATTTATGGGAATATCGATTGGAGAGGTGTGTCGACTATGGACATACGTTTAGTAAGATTTTGGAGATGAATGCCAACCCGTTGATCATGCATGGTGAGGCGGTGAACATTGATGGCTTTATATGTGTGCTGCTATCGCACAATCGAGGATGGATTTCACGTCAACTCCGGGACAGAATTCTGAAGACGATGCAAACCATTGGGCTGCCTACTTGGAACAGTGCTTGTACAATGGAGTTGATGTGGCAGGGCGTGCAGGATGGGATTGAACATAGGCATGGGAAGCTTCGGATGCCACTGGTGAAGGACGGGATTGGAAGCTATGGATTCATCCAGGACTGCTCGCGGGAGGAGATTGAGGCGGTAATCGCGGACAATTTGTCGTTGCAATCACAACATGGAGCTGGGCCGAAGGAACAGTGTGGATAGAATGTTTAGCGATAAGTTTGATATTTTTTTCTAATGCTGAGAGAATGTGGGAACAATATTATTAACAATGTTGGGTGTGGTGCGTGCGATTGTGATGGCCAGTGGTAGACGAATTAATCTTCGAGACCTTTTCGAACCTCGCGACGAACTGCACGATAAGCATCGCGAATTTTATCTCGAACAGTAAATGCGGTCGTCCTCGTCCAGCGCAGCATTCTTTTCACGAGCGTGTTGGCGCCGCGAACTTGCAACAGCACGGCGAGAGCGTAGATGCAGCCGATAAAGAGGGTGACGAGCGCGACGAGAATGTCGTAGAAAAAGATGACGACACTGATAGCGCAGGCAGTGGCGACGATTTTAATGAAGCGTCGAGTTACGGACATGGAGCTGGACGATTTGGAAGCATCTGTGTCGGGCTTGCTGTCGGGCTTGTTGATGGCGCATTTTACACGAGTGATAGATGGTGGGCGTGTGACGACTGATAGACGGCTGCGACGCGGTGACTTGTTAATTGTCGTTTGTTTGACATGGGTGACTGACGCGGACTGGTTTAGAAATGCTGGCGACGTCATTGCTATGAAGAAGTGCTGGGTTTGTGTGGCGAGCGCTTCGGCGATCGTCTGGAGAGGGTGCACTATTTTTGCACTTTTCAAATTGAGATTTTCCTACAGTAGATCACAACTTGCGGCTGTGGCTGCGCATGACTTGAGGCCGAGATAGAGCGACTAGTTGAGAGCACGCTCCATTGCCAAAGTAAGCTAACTGCATCACGATGCGACCAAGCAGACACTCATTTCAAGGACAATTCATTCCTTGTCTGGCGCTGGTTGGACATGGCACTTGAGCTCGACATTTCGACAGCCAGGCGCACTTGAATTGTAATCCTGAATTTCCATAATATTTTGCACCTCTGAAAAAATAAATGTAGATTATCCATTCTGGATCGGCGTCGCCGACGTCTAACCCTAACCGGCCAACCGAGTCGTCATCACTTTCATACACTTTATCGACTGTCCGCATCCGTTTCGACCATCCCAATCCGCTATACGCGCAGTCCACTCACCATCCGTCCAAAATGTTGATGCCCAAGAAGAACCGCGTTGCCATCTACTCGCAGCTCTTCAAGGATGGCGTGTGCGTTGTGAAGAAGGACCCGATGCTCAAGAAGCATCTCGAAATCGATGTGCCCAATCTGCACGTGATGCAGACGATGAAGTCGCTCAAGTCGCGCGAATACGTGCGCGAGACCTTCTCGTGGCAATACTACTACTATTATCTCACAGACGAGGGCATCGAGTATCTGCGATCTTACCTCAATTTGCCAACTACCGTCAAGCCCGTCACCCTCAACCCGCCGCCGCGTCAGACCGCCCGCTCCTCCTTTGCCGGCCGTGGTGGCGATCGTCCTCCGCGTAGATACAATGACGGTGCAGAGAAGAAAATGGGACCTGGTGGCGACTTCCGTCCTTCCTACCGTGAGGGCAGCGGCGGTTTCGGAGGTCGTGGTGGCCCGCTCCGATCTGAATAACTAATTGTTTTGTGTGCGCTGCGTTGCTCTGTGTGACACCCCTTGTATATGTCTTTATGCAATTTAGTAGGCATACACCGCCGTAAATGCACAACTTGTTCAAGCAATCCGTTTTCAGTTTGCTACTAGCTCTTCTCGTCTCTTTGCGTCGTAGTTGCTTGATCCTCCTTTTCCAACCATTCTTGCCATTTTCGCTCTCGTTCTTTCCTATCCTCTTCCGTCTCTTTGTACCTGTAATCAGTGACGCCGTCGTAAAGCTGGGCTTTTAGCTTGCGCCCGTCGTACCAGCGATTATTCATCACCTCTATGCACTTGAGACATGCGTCTGTCGAAGCAAACTTGACCGCTACAACACCCTCAATGTTTCTTTCAAATATTGTTATTTTCTCGACTTGTCCACACGCCGCGCAACCCTCTTCCATGTCCTCTCGTACATCATCGTAGTTTACATTGTTTGGATCAAAGACGTTCATCAGGATAACAATGCGTGGAGCATTTCCATCTGACTGTCCATCTTCAGCCCAGCTTAGCGCCACATTCACCAGGTCCCTACGCCCATACGTCCTCCGAGCTTTCTTCTCCACCTCTTGCTTGCTACCATCTTCACCAGATACACCATTGCTTTCCGCGGAAGCTTTCTTATGATCAAAAGTAGCCATTTCGATTTCAATTGGCGTACCACCAGGTCTGAGCGGCGTGCCATCAAGCAATTGCATGGCATTTTCAACACTTGGAGCGAGTGCATACGTTATAAGCGCATCACCTTTTAGATTGCCTTCATTATCCCTATAGAGCTTGACTCTAGGTTGTCCAGTTTCCGGATTCGGTAAGATGATACCACATTTTGAAAAAAACGAACCAACCTCCCTCTCCGACGCATCACTGGGGATTCCTGTCACATATATGCTCGTGTTCACCTTCTTTTTTGATTTAGTTGCTTCACGAGCTCGCTTCCGAGATTGTCTCTTCCGTTCTTTCGCTATCGCTTTTTCCAGATCTGGATGGATTGGTACTTCATCTGCACCAGGAATTAAACCAGTGTGCGGTTGGCTATTGGGAATTTGTGCAGTCACATGCTCTGCGTTATTCGTTGTATCTGCAATTTCCACTTGTACTTCATCCAAGGACGCCATCGCTTTTGAAGCAAGTTTTCGAAGATAGTCATGTTCTGAAAGTATGGACCATTCGTCTTTATCCAATTGAACATCGCTGGACACTCGTGTCAAGCCATCTATTTTTCCATCCGAAAGCAATGATATTAGCGTCTCTGCGTTCACTGGTCCCGTTGTAGACGCCTGTTCCGTGATGTACCACCACACCTTTTCCTTGTCGTCTGCATCACTCATTTTGGCGACAGCGTGAGCTGATTACGGCACAATTTGAGTGACGCAGTCTCCTTCCTCGGCTTGGTTGCAAAACGCTGAATGTGTTCGCGGCATATTTCAAATTTATTTTGCGTATCAATCCAAAATTGGCATTTGATCTGCTCTCAGGGAATCTTTTTTCTGATAACAACGCGCGCATACCAACTGGCTTCATGAGACAGGCCTCATTACATGTCGTTTGTGTGGCAGTGTCAAAAGTTCGGTTGCTTCAACATATCCATTAGTTTTGACCATGTCAGCTGTGGCGCCTCTGGGAGTGGCACAAATTCTTCCGCTCGAACTCGTTGACAAGTGTATCGGCAGCCGGATTTGGATCATAATGCGTGGTGAGAAGGAGTTGGTCGGAACTCTGCAAGGATTTGACGAATTTGTGAATATTGTACGTGGTACATTTCTCTAGTATGCTGACTGTGAACTTGGTGGTTCATCGCTTCCTGACACTTGCAACGTGCACTTTTCAATAGGTTCTTGAGGATGTAATTGAATATAACGAGACACCTGATGGTAGAACAGAGAAGAAGCTGGATCGCATTTTGTTGAACGGCAGCAATGTGTGCATGCTTGTGCCAGGTTCCGAAGGGCCACAAAAGGAGCAGTCATGACGTTTGTATGTTCACTTTATTGCATCGAGCAAAGTTTCTTTAGCTATGTACAGTAAGGTGAAAAAGTTAGTAGAGCCTTTGTTGGCATTCAATGTGATGTAATATGTTGCGCTCGCAAGTATGTGAATCGTTAAAAATTAAGCTGAGGATGACTGGTATGGATGGTGTTCAAGGACTAGAGATCGATGGTTTCAACTAATTTGCTCTGAACGATTGCATCAGGTTGGTCCGCAGATTGCTCTTTTTCCTCTCTAGTTTCCACAACTTGTGGCGTGTATCGCGCCAATCTCAAAAGAGCTTGTTGACTGACGACAGCGGCCGACATCAGCCCAGCACACATTGCAAACACTTTTACCACTGGCATGTCTTCGTAGAGTGCAACGACGACGATAACATTGAGCGGCACCCTAAAAAAATTCAAAATGGCGCTTCGGCTTTCTTCCGGAATATACGGTGCACGCATAGTCGCCATGCCAGGGAAATAAATGCCACACAGCACCTCAAACACCAAAAACGCCGCATAAATGACTTGGACGTGCTGAAAAGCGGCGGCAATGAAGAAGACGAGCGCGCCAACTATGAACACATTTCTCATCAGCAGCTCGACACGCATTGAGCGCGACCAGTACGAGAACAGATTGCTGCCGATCATGGTGGCGGCCATGAAGGTTGAAAAAATGGTACCGTGCGGAATTTCCAGTACTTGACCCGACGCCGTCTGCAATGCCGGCGTCCAGACAAAGGTAAATGTATACATTGCACCTTCAAAGGCGGCTTGCGACACACCCAAGAGCACAATTTTCTCGTCGGACAAGAGCGATGTCCATGCGCGAACAAAGGCACCACTAACCGACTGCTCGTTGTCACCATAGTTTTCGGTCCACGTGGCGATAATGACGACTGCGAGCACGACGAGAACGAATATGGATACGTCGAATGGCATGACTTTGCCGAAACGATCGGCAAACCAACCGGCGACCTGGCCAGCAAGAATGGCGACGATCGCATTGGCGAATTGGGCGCGCGCAAAGGTACTACTGAGCAATGTTGGCGGGAAGGACCTTGCGGTGTGTTCGTAGACCATCCAGGCCTCAAATGCGGAGAATAGAATGGAGTATGCGACGCCGCCGAGAATGCGACCGAGGAGTAGTAGATCGAATGAGGAGGAGTGTTTGGTGAGACATGAGAGGATATAAGTGAAGCAATAGAGAATTGCGCTATTCTTTCTACCAAATTTGTCTGCGGAGGACGCAATGATGGTGCCGAGGACGGCTGAGGATGCGAAACCGGCGATGTAGAGCTTGCCTATGTCGCTCTTTTCAAAGCCGTAATGGGAGTAGAGTGCGTACACATAAGGACCCTGCAGCCAATCGGCGGACACGGCGAGGAGGTAGACGAAGAGGTAATTGGTTTGAAAATTGGCAAATCGATCGCTGAGCGTCTGTTCTGTGCTAATTGGCGCGGAGCTGCCCTTCTTGGACGACTCTGGAGCGTTGGCGACGCGCGCTGTCGATGTGAGATAGTGCAAGATGAAGGTTGCTAGTGCCGTTGCGTAGAATATTGTCAAGTACATAGCGGTCGGACGGGCGCGATTGACGGCAAACAAGGGAAGCGTTGCTCGTAGCAGATGCTATCACTCATTTATGACTGGATACACTGTACAAAATAGTGTCTAGTAGTGTATGAGATCGATTCCTGACACTTATGATACAGTACACTTTAAATTAGTTACACGCAGCGCAACAAACGATTCATTGCTCGACTTTACAACTATTCTACCGGCCTTCTGTATATCCCAAAATATCAACACTCCCGACAATCTTGACACAAAATCAATTCGTTCATATAATCACACGTACGCATCCTCAGCCCATTGCGCCTCGTCTACTTTGGACTCGCAGCTGTAGATCTTCACGTCCGATTTGAATCGCTCCACCGCCTTGTTGTAGATCGCCAGATCCACTCGTTCCACTTTCCTATACTTCTCTCGTTGCTCTTCAGTCATGGCCGCCCAGATCTTCAGCGACGTCCACGGGTATCCCCCCGTGTTCTTCCGAGTCTTCGTGTCCGACAGCAGCGACGTGCCAACTAGACTATCAATCCCGTGCTCGTGTGCCATCACTTGCACCGCTTTTTCTAGCATGCATTGCGATGCTTCCGTCTGCAATTGTAGTCCAACAAATGCAAATCGGTTCTCCAATCGATCCAGTACCTTATCAATTGCCTCGTCCTCCTTGTCCGCATCAACTTCGTACCGCTGCGAGGTAGGCGAAAATCCCATGCGACCGTCAGACAATAGTCGAGACGCATAGTAATTTGGACCAGCGTCCCTCACACGCGGGTCCGCTTCCATTTCTCCCAGCAGGAATCGAATCACTTCATCCTTGTCCGCATCGCCCTCATCTCTTCCGACGTTGCGTACGAAAAAGTGGTAGAAGAAACTGAGCTTGCGTGGAAGCGGGTGTCGAAACAACGAAAAATGTCGAACATCCCTTTCGCCGCCAAAAAAGTATTCACAGCCGTTTTCCCAATACTGATGCCCCATGACAATGTCAAACGTACGCAGTTTCTCCTTGGAAAACGTCTTGACCTGACCGAAATCACAGCGCCAATTGCGTTCCAGAGTTGTATCGGACGAATCGGCAACTTGCTGTTTGTAGCATGTTTCAATGTAGCCGAGTGGTGCTCCGCGTTTGGTCAGCTGCGGCTTGTTCTCACTGCGCTCCACCAAATGCATGAGCTCAGACTTGGTTGAGACGCCGCCCGTCTTGTGCATGTGAAAGTAATTGAGCAGCGTGCGATTATTGAAGTTGAGATATTTAGCCAAGGGAATTAAATTGGTTTTATCATGTTGGTCACTGTCAGGCCATGAACGGATCCAACTGACGTATCCAGTATCAGTGACGCCGTTCCTGCTGAAATCATTGTTGAGCTGTTCGCTCGACTGCTGCTGCTGCTGCTTGTGCTTTTCCGACTGCAGTGGCTTGGTATCCTTAGCAGGAGCAACTGCAACTGCGCGCTGTTGTTCACTGTCAGGGTTGAGAGGCGGCTGGGCAGAGTCATGTTGTTTCTGCTGAGGTTCGGGTACGGTATTTTCAGAGACGCGCGTGGCGTCGACAGGAGCGGGCTGTTGAGGCGGTTGCTCCCTTTCGACGGGTGGGGGAGCAGGCGGGTCGAGTTGTTGGATAGGACGAGTAGTGTTTTCTTGAGCGGCAATTGGGACGGACTTGGTGACAAAAGTTACATTGTTGGAGGAGAAGACGGAAAGGACGAATATGGCGAGAACGATGAGGAAAGCCACGGCGGCCATGGGCACACGTGCAAGCGGGTGACGGGGGGCGGCCTTCTTGGTAGAAAAGTCTGGAAAGCGTGGAGACTGATGCGAGGGGGCGGTGAAGGAACGGGGTCGGGTTGTTGGTCGACCATTGCGGTGCGGATGGGTGGTGGAGGACATGTCGGAGAGATTGAGGCTTTGGGTCGAGCGGCAGTGCGTTCGCGAAATATGGGTTGGTGCATTGGGCGAGCGGAAAAGCACCGGCGGATCGGTGGGAGAGTGGCAGAGTGTATATAATATAGGAAGGGAATGTAATTTCCTGGGAAGGATGTGGAGGACTGATGAGAGTGGCTGACAGGATGTAACTACAGGGAATTAGCCAGTGGCGGCTGACGTCGTTGGCTGGCAGAGCGACAGGCAATAGTAGGCGCGCTTGAAGCAAAATATGAGTTGCGTGGGAGTTTTTGGGAGCGCGGACGTGGTTGGTTGGACATGTCTACTGTACATACGTAGAATGGCAAAGTATGATTGTCATTTTGCGCTGGAATGCACTGCACGGTGCAACACGACCGGCCAGGCCAGGCCAGGCCAGGCGTCTTGTTGATCTCACTGTAATGTCATTCAATCTCATCTCATTCGCAGTGCCGTGCCGTGCCGTACCGTACCGTACCGCAGCTCTGCGGCACCCAAACGTTACCCGTTTGCTCTGCCGTCCAGTGCTGTGCCGTGCAGCTCGCGATCACGTGCCGCAACCCACTTGCCATTGCTATACGCAACTGTATTCCTTTAATTCAGGTCGCGCACCATAACTAAGCCATATCCTACCCATATTCTCCTACGAGTACACTATCTTAAACATTTCGTCAACGCACCGCAATCACGCCGCCTACTACTCATTTATCAGCGGCAATTTCCGCTGCGTGTCACGCGACCAAACGCGTCGGAAACGATGGTAGCTCTCCGGCCGAAGCTGTCTCGCCACTTCCTCCTCGCTCAACACGTCACCCTCGTCGTGAATACACGTGCGAGAAATCGCCACCCCACGCGAAAGTGATCGCCGTCGCGTTCTGCTCTGCCCCGTTGATCGGCTCCCCCGACACCGCATTTGTGCCGTGGAGCATCGTCTCATCCCGTCCGCACCCTTTGCGCGTACCGTCGAAACTGCAATCTCGTCATCCAACTCATCTACGACCAATGCACTATTCCCACGCCCTCGCGAATCCCTTCCTGTCTTTTCCTCCATACTGGTTTTCGGTAACAGCTTCTCATTCGTTTCCTCGCATTCGTCCAAAACAATAGACGACACTCTGTGCAAAAGTGCTCTTATCTCGCCAGTTTCATCCTCAATTGTTTGTTCCATTCCGTTTCTGAAGCTCTCGGTTTCGTACATTTGCGTGCCGGCGATGGTTATTCGCCCCACACCGGTTGATAAATAGAAATTGCATGCCTGATGCTATTTGAGCCATGATTTCACGTCAGCCTTCCTCCATCCATACTGTGTTATCTAGTAGAGCGTGATTCATGATGAGCCCAGTTCACGTGAGTCCGTCAAACTACTCCTCAAATTACGTGCCTGATTGAGATAATGATGGTTCGGCTTTTCCATGGTCGAAATTATTGCCAGACGGCAGTTTTACTGCAGTTGCAGCAGCGCACAGCCATTGCTCATGTGGTGCAACCATGAAGCTTGCACATGTAGGGTCTTGAAATTGTAAAATGTATGACAAAACTGGCCAACTGACACGTTGGGCAGCCCATCTTGCGCTTGCGCCTAAATTTGGTTGGCAACTCATCCAATTCAAGGTGTACAGCTAGCGAATGCATTTTAAAATCTAGGAATTTATATTGAAAAATCACTAAATTGACCTATACTAATTTAAATAATGTATTGGGTTCTAGTTCCCTGTTTTCTTTCATTTCAACCGCACAGTAAAGCTCCTCTAGTGTCTATCGGACAAGTGGCCTCAAATGAGGCCACTTTCCACCACCATAGTTTAACTTGAAAAAATAAACGATTAGTTCCAATTTTGCCACTAGAAGACTCGCCGGCGAGATTGATGATGCGGCAGGGCAGAGTGTGTCGGATGATCACCCAGATCATACACCACATCACCGTAGAATACAAAATAGAATTTATACGATCAACACCTGACGTCGCCGACGTCGTAAAGAGCCAAGGGACTACTCCTTCAGCAACAGGTTATGGACCCAGACTACACCGCGCACCAAAATTTCTCTCTCGAACCCATCCCACATGCCTGATCGCGGCGACCGCAACATCCCCACACATCATTGACATCCCAACACCGGCCTCACGCGCCGAGCGCCGCGCCAAATTCACACAAGCCCGCTCACGGCACCTCGCGAAAACAGAAGAGATTCGAAATCTTGCTACTGATCTCTACCAGCAGGCACTGCTCGAACTTGAACAAGACACGACACGCAACATGTCACAACCACAACCCACTCCACTTCCTCCACCCTCCGATCCTACCCCGACCCTACTCTCTTCCCCACTACGGATCGACATACCCATGCTAACCGCTTCCAACTTAGCACAATGGTGCAATACAATAGAGTGCCATACCACCCTCAACGATCTAACACCGTACATCGAGGATCCTGCTCCACGAACTCCTGCTGACCCTTACGCTTTCCGTATCCATCAGCAGAAAACCGCCCTGGCGCGTCTTCTCATAATCCCAAATATCTTATCTGAGATTTTAAGAACCGTGAGCCCATCTGCACTCACGAGCCCCACAACCGTCCTATATCAACACATACAGGATAAACTGAAGGCAGTAAACCCACGAACTTCGGAAACCAACCTACGCCGGCGTGCTCACCAAATCAAGTACACCCCAGACACAACGATACAATCATACATCGACCAGCATACCGACTTGCGAGAACAGATGATACAATCTTCATTCCCGAGCATTGGAGATGAACAAACCACCGTTCAGTTTCTAATCAGAGCGTTATACGAAGCACCAGACTACGCCTCCCTGCTTCACGATCTCGCGAACTACCATCATTTCCATGACAGAAAAAGTCTAAGCCTGGACTTGGTGATCACTATGCTGATAGAGCATGAAAATTCTGCAGCGCCCAGCCACAACACGGATGACCATCCATCGTATCCGCCATCACATTCTCCATATGGGCACAGCACACCTACTCCAATGTATTGCCCCCTGCATATCCAATAGGATATACACCGTTGCATGCACCGACAACTCATGGTACACCGTTGCCATTAACTTCAGGCCCGCAGGTGAGACGCAATACACGTTATAACCTTGCCAAACAACGTCAAACACCACGCGAATAAAAGGGCCCATGGTGCACAGTTCATGGAAGCAAGAACCACAAGACGGAAATGTGTCATACCAGACAACATTTGCTACTACAGCAGCACAACACACCGTCAACCTCGCAACACGCGAACTACAAGCTGTAATCTCCTCTCACCTTACCGCCTACCCCTCTGAAACAACCGAGGATGCACCCTTCCCTATTCCATTCTCCTTCGCAGCCAGCACATGGCACCCCACCAGCAATGTTGCCCCCATCATCTGAACAGTTCACTAGCTTACCCAGCGTAAAACCCCGTAGGTGGCTCTCCACCACAAGAACAAATAACTTCCCTCCTTCTTATTACCTTCTGGACTCAGGCGCTGGTCCCACACACAATCGTGACCTACAACCCCAAATGACACCTAAAACGTCGCAAACCACCACAGCAACCGGACAGAAAGCGACAATCACACACCATGGACCCCTAACCATACCTCTATGGGCCAAAATGTCTTTGAAGATCCCTTGGGCGGTAGCAAAGCCGTCCGCACAACACAATTTACTGTCAGTGGGACAAATAACCTCCGACAACTACGTCATATTCCAACGTCAAGCGGCTTACATTACAAAGCGGCAGCCACCGCCTCACCCATCCCAAATCATAGCCACAGCACCATGCAGAGCCAATCTCTATTTCATTCCCACTTCTCCCGTAATCCCACATTCCTGTAGCAGGTAGAAAATCCGCTGGAGCGGCAAACCACCCGACAGGTGTCCCGAGCCTCGGTAGAGGAAATGGTAGAGTAGATGAACCTTATAACGTACCCAGCAGGTAATCTCGTATGAGAGAAGGTATCGCTACCCGGAGGGGGTTGTGCGATTATAGCGCTCACGCGAGGTGCGTATTAATGGAGCAAAGTGACGTAACCCGTCGAGCTGTTGGCTAACCCTAAGGTTTTCCCGGAGAGGGGTTGAACAATGGGTATGCGAACACTGTTCCAGTGGGTCGTAATTCCACTTGAGTTTACGTTACTCTCGAAACCGTGCCTACTGGCTATTCCATCGGCGTATTTATACTAAGTCTACTGTAAGCTAGGGTTAGTGGTTAGGAATAAATATCCAGTTATTGGCCAACCAGAGCCCAGTTAACGGCACTCGCCTACTTGCGAGGTTATTGCCAGTTAGGCTTACATTGCAATGCACAGCTGAGTAGCTTAAGTTAGAAATTTGTCCCTTGTGGGATCTTGGCCGGGGCCGATAGGCCCGAGTAGGGTATTTACAGCCTTGCGCTAGTCCCAATTACAGGAAACACGCCCAGTTGGCTGGTGCCTTGCGATTGGCACATCCCTTAAGTGGGTACCCAATAGGGAGGCGGCACGGCTCTGGTTGAGAGGACGCAAGGCGGTATGACAACGAGGAACGGTCTGCGGAACTGTGGATGCCGGAGAGTGGTCTGCAACCAACCCCACTGCTGATCGAGGGTGACATCCCTGTCTCTCTGGTATGGCGTTTGGAGCTTCTGGCATCCGACGAGCCCTTGTGGCGACTCTGCAGAGCTTGATCGAGGTCCCGAAAGCTCCGCACTCTAGGGCGATATCCCTCCATAGTGTGGGGGTTAAGGCAAAACTTGGGAGAAGGTGTTCCGGTCGAAGGTGCCTCCGAATCCCTGGGGTGCGGAGCAGAGGGTAGTTTATATAGACTAGGAGGTAGCTCTAGGAGGGGTAAAATGACAGGTAACTACGAGGAGCGGGTAGCGGGAAATCAACAAATAGGAGGGGAGAACGGGAGATATTGTTGGTAGTGGCGGATCAGGAAACGGTCATAAGCAGAGTGTGACACGGAGGGCTACGTGTAAGAGTCCAGCAATGTCACACACGTGTAAGGGTTTTCCAGTAACCCTTGACACGTGGAAACCTGGACCCGGGCGCGACCGGGCCCCGCAGTTTGGCTTACAGTTTAAGTTTACAGTTGAAAATTCATTGAAAAAACGAGGTTTCCGTCAGTTACAGTTGTAAGTCACATGTCATACGAGCGTATGGATTAAGTAACCCTGTAAGTGGAGCCACAGTGGCTGCAAAAGCCATATAATCGTGTAACCGTGGCAGTCTCATGACAGGTGTTGTAAGTGTATCATAACATGTAAGTAACTAGCTCAAGTGTCTTCTGGGTGGTTTAAGGCGTACGAAAAGCTTTAAATAACCTCGTAGGATTGGTTATGTAGTGCAATGGCTTCGTCGGTTCGACAACGGGCAGCCTTGGCTGTAAGCCGAATCGGCGAGCCACCGCGATGTGTTCGAGCCGTCCTGTCTCGGTACTCAGGCTCGGGTCGAGTGTGGTAGAGCAAAGGCGAATAGCCTGCCTTAGTGTGGGTTGTAAGGCCACACAGACAATCCGTCTAGAATCCTGTGGTCACATGGTGAGTCATGGTGGTTCACCGAAAGGATGGTGGTTCACCAACCCTAATAGGGAAGAAGGGAGAACACCAGGCACAACAGGGATGAGTGCCTTGAATAAGAAGCAAAAGGGAAGAAGAAGGGGGAGCCCTATAGAATAGGGCGGGTGCTGGTACAGCGATGCATACAGCGATACGCTGGTACAGCAGGAGAGGAGCAGTGGCTCAAGAACCGGGCACCAGGCACCCGAAGATACCTGATCGAAGGGCACGCGCACCACCGGTGACGCGTAGTATCGGGGAAAGGGAATCTGGTACAGCAGAATAAACAGTCAAAGAATGAATCAGAGAGTGACCAGGGTCGGCGCGGTCCGCGCTATAGCCAAAGACGAAGCAGGCTTTCATGAGACTGCAAAACGATAGTTGGGAGCACATCAATAACCAAGTCCGATTGGTCAGCGGGGGGGGGGGGTTGTTGAACCAGCACGACGGCCAGGACAGAAAGCTGATACAGCGGGGAATGGGTTCCAGAAGCAGGCCAGACACTATAGCCAAAGTCGAAACAGGCTACAATGAGACTGCGAAACGCAAGTTGGGAGTGGCTCGCAACCATACCTCCGGTTGGGCACCAGGCGGCCGAAGACACCTGATTGAGGGGCACGCGTACTACCGGTGACGCGTGGTAGGGGCAATGCTGATACAGCGTCCCGACATTGAGAAGCTGAATCAGCGAAAAGGGACACCGGAAGAGTGCCAAGCATCATTGCCAAGGGAGAAGCACACTGAATCAGTAGGCAAAACGCATCCTGGGGGTAGATTGGACAGCGAGCTTCCGGCTGGCTTTTACAATCAAAGGACATGGCGGTTCGCCTCTAGTTAAATAGAAAATTATATGTGGCTTGTAGCCCTAAATGTCCTTGTGGTTGGTGTCCAATAGGTAGGCTAAATACTGATACAGTAGGGTGGTCTAAAAACCCTAAGTGACGGGTGCGCCGGCGGCGCTGGCACACTGTAAATACAGTGTAAACTGTTAGGTGTGGCGTACAATTCAGTGTATCAATGGTGTCACGTGCCACGTGTTCAGTGATTGCACTGCTGTTAGAATAGATAGTTCAAAATAGTTTCGAAATAAAGAATTGGGTAAAGTGCCCAAAATTGGAGGTGAAACACCTAGCTGTAAGCGCTTCGCCAAGTGGCATTGCACTGCAGGTTACTGTAAGCTTCCCTTGAAGTTGGGAGCTTTGGTCTCTGTGCAATGTTAT
>JALQPE010001011.1:0-12492 GCA_030407315.1 Asparagopsis taxiformis
TTTCAACGGTTTGCGGCGATCAAGTGAGCGCGTCAGCGGAGTCGCGCGGACTCAAGCGCGGCGTCGATGTCAATTTGTTTGCGGACGTGGACGGTGCGGCTGTGCATATTGGGACGGCTTCGGTGAGCACTGCTTGTGGCGATGTTGGCCTTCCGCGCACGCTGCACAACCACAAGCTGCCGTAAACCGACGAGGCCGACTATATCGTCGTGCGCAACATTGCGACTAAGGACAAGTTCAAGGACCTCCCGTTCCCGTACATGTTTCATGGCGCCGAGGGACCGCCGGAGACGATGGGTGGAGCATACGCCGCGGCGTTTTACCCTTGGGATACTCGGATGATGCGCCCCGCTGCGGAGGATGGCCCTAGCGACATTTGTACCCCTGCTGCAGCGTCAAACTTCAACGCAGCGACGAAACAGGCCAGCTCGGGACGGATGCCCAGTACCGGTCCAGCAGGCGAAATCACTGGTTCGGGGGGTACGAAGCATCCAGCACGCTCCGTCCCGGTTTCGGGAGGCACGAAGCGCCCTGCTCGCTCTGCAAGACCCTCCAGTGGAGGCACGAAGCACCCTGCTCGCTCTGCTAGAGCCTCCAGTGGAGGCACGAAGCACCCTGCTCGCTCCGACGTCACCGAAGCTACTACGCAGGACGTAACCGAGGTGGACGACGAACCGGAGGTGGCGGAAAGCATTCGTGAGCAGCAGGGGACGCAAAAATTACGGTGCCCAAGTTTGTGACGTCGGATAACGTCGGAGAAGGAGCGACTGTGTTGGTGAGGGAGCTAGTGGAACCGGCCGTGACCCTTCGCGATGTGAAAGAAGACCACGTGGAGGACCTGCGCAACAATATGTTGGCTGTGGGGTATGTGAGCTCTTCGCGTATCACTGTGACGGTGCTGAGGTCGCTGTGATGCAATCTATGTTGCAAGCGCGCGCGCGGGTCGGAGCGATGCGTCGCGTTGAGTCCGCGTGCATCCGCGTTTAGTTAGTTAGTAAGCGAGCGTACGCGTGGCGATACAATTACGTGTCACGGCGCGCTTGCGCGAACGCGTACGATTGCGAGCTTGGCGCCACGTGTAGCGCCTTTTGCGAAATTCCCTTTATTTCCCCTTTTTGGGTTTTTATGACGAAAGTCTTTTCCCAAATATTTCCCTTTTTGCGTGCGAGCGAGCGGCCGCCGGCCGGCCGCGCAAGGACAACCTGTCCTTAGTAGTTAGCTATTAATGGTCGTTTCGCTCGCACCTTACCAATAAACAGCCAGCATCTTCGCAGCTACGAGTTAAGCGTTTAGCGAATCGCGAGGACCGATTGCGTTGAAACGTTGCGTGCGGGTTGCTCACGATCGCCGACGTTCGCGTGCGCGCTGCGCATAAACCGATCGTCGAACCGCGTCGCACCGCGATAGCGCGCGTTGCGTCGCACGCCACTAGGCCAGGGATTTACGACCCCTGTGTGGATCGCGTTGTGCTCGAGTTTACTCGGTGATCTCACCCTGAGATCACGGCTTGCGCCGGCCCGCGAATCCCGTGTTGCGATCGTTCCCTACGCGTTCCGCCGTTGTACCACCCGTTCGCCAGCGCGACCGAGCGACGCGCGAACGCAAGTTCAACCAGCGCGTTACGGTTCACCTCGCCCTGACACGGCTGCAATTCTAGAACTCCCTAGCGATCGCCACCCCGGCTGGTCCTACAACTGGTCTCTCGACCTAGAATTGCGCGAACCGACGTGCGAACTCAGCGAAGCACAGAAACTCCGCTTAGGGAAAACACGGGACGCCAAACCTATCGCTTACTCTAATTCTTCTTTTATCCGTTCGTCGTGCGCGACAGCGAGGGCGATTGACGCGTGCGCGCGTATCGCTATCCCGGAAGCGGTGCTATAGCCTCTCTGGTTTGTATAACTACCCTACCTCTACTACGACGATTCGCCGCGCGGAACGACGCGATCGAAGACGCAGCGCGTGCGCGCGCTAGTTCGCAACCCTAACGCGGGTTCGGCGGTGCCGAAAATATTGGGTTCGCGAGCGATCGAGACCCGTCTTCACGCGTTCCGAGCGAGGAAGAAGCCCTCCTGCGAGCGAACTCGTCCCCCTCACCCTTACTACGCGCGCCCGATACGCAGACAATTTTCGGGAAGCGCTTCCCTTTTTACTTGCCAATTTTTCGACGCGCCGACGCGAGATTTTGACGCGCGCCGAATTCCCCTTTCTCCTTCCCCATCATCCCTTTTTCCCTTTTCCCTAGGCGACGATCGAACGCAACCGCGCCGATGGACCCATCCGCGCCCGAGCGATCGAACGCGCCGACCGAACCGCCGCCAGTCGCGTCGCAAACGCACGCAGTCGACGCGCTGGTCGCTTCACATATCCCTGACCCTACCGCTTCTCCGTGGCCGCCGTTACCGACGCAAGCGCTCGCGAGCATCGACGACGACGCGCAAACGTCCGACGATGGCGCCGCAACGAAGCGCGAGGCCGAGTTCCGCGTTTCCGACGTGCACGCTACGCCGTCCGCAACGCTTCCGAGCTTGGTTCGACAAGTAGTGGACGACCCTACGTTCCAATGCATGCTCCAGGCTGAAGTACGAGCTGCAGTGGACCGCGCTATCAAGGGCCAATCACGTGGACTAACGGCTCAGATGAGGGCACAAGTCCACAACCTAATCGTCACTACGATGGACTCCCGCGAGGAGCAAAATATTGAACGCGCGAACGTCGCTGCGCGCGAAAACCGAACGCGAACCGCAGCGCGCGCGACCCCTACGAACTACGCACGTGACGCGGACCCCGAAGGATGGCTGGAACTGGCGCGCCAGGACCTGTCATTCGACGACCACCCGCGTTCGGATAGCGACATTGGACCCGCACATCCCGGGCTGGTAGAGATCCAGCCGTTGAACGAGCTGTTCACGCGCGCGCTTTCGTATCGCACGTACCGCTTGCGTAATACGGACCGCGCGTTTAACCGAACAATTGCGAGCGAATTGGCTAACACCGCGAAAATGGTGCGCCATTCGATGCAAGGGAGAATTTCACGGGCGCTGACGGAATCGCCGTGCTATCGTTCCTGAAGTATTTCAAGAGCGCATGCGACGACACCGGCGTATCCGAAGGCGCAGCGTTGCCGATTCTCAAGTATTTCCTCGCCGACGAGGCGCGCGACACGTTCCAAACGTACGTGGGACGAACGTTCCGAGGCTCGCGCGCGGGCGTCGATTCGATTACGTGCTACGCGGAAGCCGTTCAGTGGCTCTTGCTAACCTATGCGCGCGAAGGCGACGTCGCGCAAGCGTATCGTGACGTGGCGCAACAAACGCAAGACCCGAAGGAAACCGAAACGCAATTCGCTACGAGACTACGACGCCGCGCGCTGCGCTGCGGCGATGCGTTTAGCGAGCGAACGCTTGTTTCTATTTTCGTCGATGGTCTACGACCCTATGCGCAACACCTCGTACGGGACGCGCTGTCTCGCGACCCGCGTCGATACACCTTTCGAGAGCTAGTCTCTATGGCGCAGAGCCACGGGGACACGCACCGAGCGATGACGCCAACGACGAGCGCGCGACCGCTATTACGGCGAACGCCTGCGCTCTACGTGGAAGAGGAGGAGACACCAACGATGCAAGCGCTGACCGTGGGGCATACCCCGCCATCAGGCTTCTCATCGCCAAACGTCTCAACCTCCGCCGCGACGCCGCACGCTCCGCGCGAACGGAAGTTCTCGACCCCGAGCCCCATGCGAAGTCCAACCTCGCTTGGCACCCCTTCGTCGAATTATCGCACGCCACGCTCTCGCGACGCATCGCCCGCCGACCGCTCGCGACGCTTTGCGCATAACGACGACCGAGAACGCGAACGCGCGGGACCGTACACGGCGCACATACCGCGCGCAACTTACCCACCGCCTATCGTGAGACAGACGGCACCGGCCGACACGTCTCGCACAGCGGCGTTCCGCTGTCTGATATGCCGGAAGTTTGGACACCCCATGGTAAGCTGCCCGCTGCTCTCATCCGAGCAACAGGCCGCAATTCGCGAGATGCATAGTCACGCGCGCCTAACGCCCGAAGAACTGAACCTGCAGCGTAACGTTCAGGTTTTCGAAGTTTCCGCGGACGATGACGCACGCGAGCGCGAAAGCGAACGCACGCGCGAAGACGACGCGCGCGACGGCGAGCAGCTCACGCCCCACTCGGTTCGCTTCGCAGAAGACCCGGGAAACGCCTACGAGGAGTCGTAGCGGGTGGGCCGACTCCTCCTCACTCAACGGACACGCGACGCGCGATGACGCAACCGCCGCGCGAAAAACCGCCTCCGTTACCACCCGAAACAGTGGTCCTGTTTCAGACCCCTACCGCGAACTACAAACTCGAGATACGCGTCGGATATAATCTACGCACGGCCACCGCGGTGACCGCTGTGCTTGATACCGGCGCGGGCCCGAGCCTCATTCGCGAGAACGTATTAGGCGCTGATTGGAAGCGCCACGCTACGCCGCCAACGCTGCGCTGCGCGATTATCGACGCGAATGGACGACGCCTCGCGCCGAACGCGTCATTGCGGCTTAGCGTTCTTCTAGGTGCCCGCGCGCACCTTCAAACTTTCCTGGTGATGCCGCGCTTATCCGTCCCTTGCATTCTGGGAGCAGACTTCATCGACCGCGTGGTTCGGATGATCTATACTGGGCCGCAGCGCGCGTTGCGAACCCGCTATGGGGACCACGTTCCGATGCTCCCGCGCACGCCGACGAAACCGCGCCGCGCACCGACCCCCAAGACTACCCGACCGACAGAATTCGCGCCAATCCGCGTTGCGCGCCGCACGTCGATTCCGCCGCACGCGACGCAAGCTATCGAAGTCACCACGGGCGCTGACGGACGCTGCATCATGATACCCGCGACCGACCTCTACGGACAGAAGTTGTTGCGTCTAGCCAATGGTGAAACGCAGGTTAAAAGGAACGTGCCCTTCAGTGTGCATGTGCACAACGCCGGCACCCGCCTACAGATATTGCCCAAAGGCATGAAGGTGGGCGCCGCGGTGCCCAACCCCGTAGGTTGCCTACAAGTTGCACAAGAGGCGCCGACACCACAAGACCGACCGCCCGACGATGCGACGCCATGCAACGCGACGAACCCGCCGGACCTGCGCGAAGCCGACGGAATTGCGAACGCGACGCCGCACTGGGAAGACCTCTTACGCGCGACGCTACGCGATGAGCGAGTAGACGACGACCTACACGCGCGAATTATCGAGATGCTGCGAAAGCACGAGCGCATGTGGAATGGCACGCTCGGAGCCATCCACGCGACAGAGCACCGCATCGAACTGGTTCCGGGGGCGACCCCCGTCAACCAACCGCCGTACCGCGCCGGACACGCGTCGCGCGAAATTATCCGTACGCAAGTGGATAAGATGCTCCGCGCTGGAGTGATCGAACCTGCTACATCGGAATGGGCGAGCCCGGTTGTAGTCGTGCCTAAGAAGGACGGGACTTCCCGCTTCTGCATCGACTACCGCCGCTTAAACGCCGCTACCGTCAAGGACGCGTATCCGATTCCGCGCATGGACGATTGCGTCGATTCGCTTGGTAACGCGACGGTTTTCACTACGCTAGACTGCAACTCGGGATACTGGCAAATCCCGGTAGCGCACGCCGACCGCGATAAGACTACGTTTACGTCGCATGTTGGTACGTATCGCTTCTGCCGTATGCCCTTCGGGCTATCGAATGCGCCCGCGACGTTTCAGCGCGCGCTCGATATCTTGCTCGCGAACGTGAAATGGCAACACTGCCTAGTCTACCTGGATGACGTAATCATCTTCTCCGCAGACGTAAACGCGCACGTGCATCACGTCGATGAGATACTGGGAATCCTCGGACGCGCTGGCGTTTCGCTTAAATTCGCGAAGACTGAGTTCTTCAAGCGCTCGGTAGACTACCTGGGACATACTATTTCGCCGGGGAAGCTATCCGTACCGACGACGAAATGCGACGCGCTGCGCGATGCGACGTATCCGACGACGAAAACGCAGCTGCGCAGCTTCCTGGGGACGTGCAATGTATACCGCCGATTCATCGAGAAATTCGCGTTCATAGCCGCGCCGCTTACGCAGCTGCTGAAGAAGGACCAAGGAGATAACCTACCCGCGCCGACGCCAGAGCAAACGCGCGCATTCGAATCATTGCGACAAGCGATGCTATCTCCGCCTATCCTCCGTCTGCCGCGCGAAGGGCACCCGTATGTGCTCGACACCGACGCGTCGCAAGGACAAATCGGGTGCGCGTTACTACAGTTGGACACCGACGACGACGTACTACATCCAGTCGGATACTGGTCGCGCACGCTTAACGACGCGGAGCGTAATTACTCGACGACGGAACGCGAATGCCTCGCAGTGGTATGGGCTGTGTTACTATTACGCGCATATCTAGAAGGACGGAAGTTCACGGTTCGCACGGACCATAATTCGCTGCGCTGGATTCTAAATATGACCTCCGCGGAAGGACGACTCGCGCGTTGGCGATTGCGACTCGCCGAGTTCGAGTTCGACGTCGAATATAAAAAGGGTAAACGCCATGTTATCGCCGACGCGCTCTCGCGAATGGCCACGCGAAGCGGCGACGAGACGGAAATACCGGACGAGATACCCTGCTTCGACGCCGCGAATATCGTTGAACCGCACGCGGACGCTTACGTCCGAGCCGACGCCGCGCTACTATGCGACTACGCCGAATATTATCCTAGCCTGGATTGTCTGCTGACATCTCGAGCATGTATCGAACCACCCGTATCCGCTGACGAGTGGATACGCGAGCAGGCTACGGACGAGTTCTGCCAAAACGCGAAACGCGACGTCGAAACCGAGCCGCAGTCGCGCTTTCACCTGTCCCCCGATGGGATACTTATGAGGACCGCGCCGCTCGACGGCGCCACGCAGATAGTCGTGCCCGAAGCGATTAAGGGGCGCATTTTGCGAGCTAACCATTACGCGGTAACCGCAGGACATCCGGGCGCGCGACGCATGTATGACGCAATTCGACGCGCGTACTACTGGCCGATGATGAGCGTAGACGTCTACACTACCGTGAGACAGTGCGATGCGTGCGCACGTAACCGCGTTACGCAATATCGCCATACGAACGCCCTGAAGCTATTCCCCGCGACGCGCCCGCTCGAAGACGTCGCTATCGATATCCTTGGTCCGCTGCCCGAGACTCCGCGCCAACGCCGCTTCGTACTCGTAATCGCAGACCGCTATAGCAAACTCTGCCGACTCATCGCGCTCGGACGCGTATCCGCACTCGCCGTTGCGAAGGCATTTTGCCGAGACTGGGTTTTCGTCTATGGACCGCCGCGCACGCTACTTTCGGACAATGGACCGCAATTCCGCTCGAAGCTGTTCCAGGAGACTTGCGCGCTGATGGGTACGCGGAACATATTCACAACGACGTACCACCCGCAATCGAACGGACAAGTCGAGCGCATGAATCGCACTATCGTCGCGACGCTGCGCCATTATGTGGATGAAGAGCGCAGAGATTGGGACGAGCATTTGGACGCGCTAGCATACGCTTACAACCGCGCGATACACCGCTCGACGAATACGTCGCCGTTCGAACTCACGCTCACGCGCTATCCCGTATCGCTGGGAACGGAGCAAGTGGACACGATTCGCAGCACGCCATTCCTTCGCATGGAATTTCTCGCACGATTATCGGACGCGTACGCACGCTCGGCGAACGCGTTGAAGAAAGCGCAAGCGAGATACAAGCGCGACTTTGACCGCGGCGTGCGCACGGTGAATAAGGATATCAAGGTTGGCGATCAAGTGTACCTGGACACTCGCGCGGGAGCGACGACACGAACGCAGGGCAACGACGGAGCGCACACGTCGAAGTTAGACTATCCTGTGTCGGGCCCTTTCCCGGTTATAGGCTGCCGCGGACACACGTACGAAATCATAATCGACGGTGTCCCCGAACTCGTCAGCTCCGACCGCGTTCGCATAGCACCGCGTTACGCGACGCATGCGCCAACGACGTGGGACGACGTAGAAGAAGACATTAACACGGAGAACGCGAACGACGCAGAGCGACGGGATGGACGCGAAATTAATGAGGCGCGCAAGGTCGACCCGGAAGCCGGGTACGGGACGCGCGAGTTCATGATTGACAGGTTGACAGCCGAGGGCATCGACGATACCGGCACGCCCGTATTCCGAGTGCGCTGGAAAGGCTACTCTCCGCGCGATGATACGTGGGAGTCCGAAGCGTCCCTGCCCGCGCCTATCGTCGCCCGTTTTCGCCGTGATCAAGGGGGCCCGCCTCTAAAACCGCTGCGCGCGCTACTGCCGACGGCCCTGCGACGCTGCGTAACCGCCGAAGTCGCCCAATGAAGCGCTCAGCCCCGAGGGAGGCGCCCGATGGCGCGCCGCGAAAAACGACACCTACCCGCATCAGCGCGCGTATTGCAAGCCGACAAGCGACGCCCCGGGCGCAACGCAATTAATGCACGAAGCGTTGCGGGCGGTGGGGTTGCCATCCACGTGCGTTTACGTCGACGAAGAAGCTGCGCGAGCGCCAGATGACCACCTGGCAGCGGTAAGCATCCAACGCAAACACAGCTACCCGCCTTGCATCACGCCAAACTACTATCAGCAGCAGGGACCGGGAGGAGATACGACTTATTACCGCCAAGCGTCGCAGCGCCACGCAACCGCTTCGTCGCACAACACGCAAACGCTTCCTCGAACGCCTTGTAACCGTTTCGGCGGACGCCACGCAATCGCCGTTCGCGCCAACGCTCCGTCGTTCGCCACTCCCCGCGCACTCGACATTCTATCGCTGAATGACCTGGAACTACTGCCGCGCGCAATGAAGCGACGCCGCTCGCGAGCCGCGTACGTGTGCGCCTGACAGGTTGGACACGATTCGACGTTTGCCCGCCGCGCTACTACCCGCGCCGACTACCCGCGCAAAGACGCGCCGCCCCGGACTAAACTACCTGAATCTCGACGCTTGGCAACACACGAAGGGGCCCTCACAGACGCTGGTCGGTCCGGCATCGACACGCGTCGCGCGGGACGCCACCACCGCGAAAATATTGAGCCCCCTCGCTGACGCTCGAGACGTTGCCTGTTAAGAAGTGCGATGAGCGCGAGAAGCCCATGACGGACGTTGCGTTAATCTCGTTAAACAGGCGCCACGCAATATCCGCCGCTTGCATTCCGGTCGCCTTTCGTTCGCCACGCGACTATCCACCGTATACGCCGCAAAACGCCTTCGCCCCGTCGTCCGCAACGCGACGCCTGCACGAACGAGCGTCTCGCACACCGAAGGCTGAGGACCACCTCGCAGCCAAACTGTCGTGCACCCGCCACTGGAGTCACAGGGGCGCACCATGCCGCCAACGCACTTTTCGTGCGAAAACAAGGGGGTTGGTCATCGATCAGGCGCCAGGTATGCAGGGGTGGCCCAGCGGATTGGAAATGAGGCCGTCCCAAAACTTGCATCGGGCTGGGACGGACGCGTTGCGAGGCCGCCGGCTCGACCCCCTCGTCGTGACAAGGCGTCTGCCGCTGGCGCCGTCTGATTGGCCGACCGCGTACGTGCGGACGACGGATCGCGCACGCCAGCGAATGACGTCATCGCGTTGGCCACCTCGCGCGAGCGCAGCGCTGGAATCCGCCGCCGGCCGCCAAAAATCGTGCGGAAATTGAGCGCGAATGCAGCGAAATAACCGGGCCAAAAAAATCGAGCCAAAAAAATCGCCCAGAAATTGAGTTCGATTTTGGCAAGAAAATCGGGCCATTTGATCAAGCTAAAAATATCGGCTCAGAAATTCCACCTGGAATTTTTGGCGCGAAATTTTTGATCAATCCGTTCCTGGCCAGCCGTGCGTGTCGTCGCTAGCGCGTTCTGATTGGTGCGCTTCCTGCCCGCACGTATCTCGCGATCGCCGACGCGTTCGGCGAATGAGAAGCGCGCAAACCCAAACCGCCACCCACGTGCGTGCTTGCAGGGAACTGGCGCTGGTATGCACCCGGAATAGTACCATGCCGTTCCTCCCCCACCCCGGAGCGACACGAACGGCGAGCGAAGGCGGACACGCGACTATGGAACGCGAAAAGCAAAACGAATCCCGAGAGCGCAAACGACGAAATGCGCGCCGACGAAACGAATAGCGAACGCACGACGAGAAAGCGAACGACGACGAACGCGCGAAGCGCGCCCGAACGAATGAGCTCCCGCCGACGCGAGTAGAGAATTCACGACGGCGGTGCCCCCCAGTACGCTTACGTAACCTCCCGTTTTGGTTCCTGCCCCTCCCATCCCTACCGAGTCAAGAAACGCCCTTGCCGCAAGATATAGGGCACGACCCGAAGAGCCACACTATGCATAAACTGGTTGCGTAGTTTGCGAGACTCCCGGACGCCGACGCGATCACCGGGCAAGTACAGCTTCAAGTAGCGACGCGCGACACCCAACTGCGTCAACAAGAAGACCACGCGCAGGCGAACCAATGCAGCCGCGAACGCGAACGCGTACGCGCTGGCTATGCCGCGTATCGCACTGACGAGAGGATGAAGCTAAAACTTGGGATTAACTCAGGCAAGTGGAGATGTTTAATCTATGCGGCGCGACGATCTACCGCGCGGCCGAGCGGCAACTACGAAGTATCCGTGTGCGAGTCATCACCACGGCGTTTACAACGAGTGGACGAGCTGCCCACCGCCTCGCGCGCGCGAGCGCGGCTTGAAGCCGTATCTGCTTCGTGACGGCGTCGACGCTCGGGATTCACTACGCGGATGACGCGCCCTTGTTGCACGCCAATGCGCAGGAGAGGGATACTAGCGCGCGACGACGCTGCTCCTGCAGCGCGAGCGCGATTCATCGGACGTGCGCCACCGCGACCCGCCCCGACTCTTCCTGCTGCCACTGATGCCGTTCCCCGCGCCGCCTATTCACGCAAACCGCTCACCGATTGAGTTCCGCCGGTAGACGCAACCCCCTCCGCTGAAGCTGTGAGCGACTTCTGCACATGCCCGATGATACTGTTCAGCGGTGCGCTGAGTCGATGCGTACGCTCGATTGTGTCTTGAAGCTGACGGACGGTCTCTTGCTCGCGCGTTTGATATTTGCGACGCACTACTGCGACGCACTCTTCGCTGCGCTTGCGTTCGCTCGCTAGGGTGGATTCAACGTCGCCCAGCGCGCTCTGCTCTCTCTTGGGCTAAGTCCGCCGCCTCGCAACGCACGTGAAGAGCAGTGATCATGGCGCGATTTCCGTCAACGACCCGCTGATGCGCCGCGGCGCGTACTTGCAGCGCGCGGATATCGTTTTGCATCTGTTCGATACGCTTCGCGTCTTCGTCCGCCTTGCACACAAGCTTCGCTTCGCGGTTAGCCGCTTCTTTCACCGTCTTCTCCGCTTCTCGCAAAACCTTGAACGCCTCGTCGCACGTTCTGGCCGCTTAGTCAAGGCGCCCCATAGCTTGGTCGCGAGCTTCCGCAACCGCTGTCACGCGCGCCAACACTTCGTCGCGAGTCTGCTCAGCAGACGATACACGCACTAGCGCTTCATCAAGAGCTTTTTCGACCGACGCCACTCGCGCCAGTGCCTCGTCTCGGCTCCTTTCGGCTGTGGAGAGCTGGTACCGCATTGCGCCAACGTCCGTTCCGGCTGCAGCGCCGCCCGTTCCGTCGCTAAGCTCCGCCGTACCCCCCGTATCACTGGTCATCGCAGCACCCTCGCCCGCGTCATTAGATACCGCTGCCGGAACGCACGGCAGACGCAGAAGTTGGAGTGGTGGTGGCGTCTACCGTAGCTACGACCTCAGACGAAGTACTGCCGCCTTTTCCAGGACCGCTCGACGACGCGAGCGCGGACGCGCTTAAGGAAGATGCTTGCGCCATGGACTTGTAATAAGGACTCTCCGGGCCTGAAAGAGAAAGGAAATGGGACGCCCGGGCAGCGTGGGGTGACACGTTCGTCGGCGTCGCAGGTTCGTCGCGAGGCGCGGCGCCGGCACGAAGCCAGCCAGGAAGAGCGTTATTTTCGTGCGACATTCCAAAATGCAAGTGCGTGCGTCGACGAAGAAGGAACACGGGCGGCGAGGAAACGAGCGCGCGAGACGGAATGAAAAGAAGAAGAGTAACAAAGAGAGAAGGAATCACAAGAAGAATGGAGAGAGGAATGGAAGGTAAGAGATGAATATGTACGCGGAGAGGTAACGCGCGAGGACGCGCTGTGGAGTTAGTCGGGGGGAGTGTGATGCAATTTATGTTGCAAGCGCGCGCGCGGGTCGGAGCGATGCGTCGCGTTGAGTCCGCGTGCATCCGCGTTTAGTTAGTTAGTAAGCGAGCGTACGCGTGGCGATACAATTACGTGTCACGGCGCGCTTGCGCGAACGCGTACGATTGCGAGCTTGGCGCCACGTGTAGCGCCTTTTGCGAAATTCCCTTTATTTCCCCTTTTTTGGGTTTTT
>JALQPE010001012.1:0-22421 GCA_030407315.1 Asparagopsis taxiformis
GACTTGTCATACTGGACTTGCTCGAGCAATACTCAATCCGGGGTACGGACTAGTTCGGATTGAGTATTGCTCGAGCAATTTCTCGTGGCCAAAATGGCACCAAATTTGTCCGAAATAATTTCTGAAAAAATATTCTCAGTTTTGTTTGGCCGCCAGAAATTACTCGAGCAATACTCAATCCGGGGTACGAACTAGTTCGGTTGAGTATTGCTCGAGCAATTTCCAATTTCTGGCGGACACCTGGCCGCGCCGCGAAAATTGAAAATATTTTTCAGAAATTATTTCCGCCCAATTTCGGCCATTTTGGCCGCCAGAAATTGCTCGAGCAATACTCAATCCGAACTAATTCGTACCCCGGATTGAGTATTGCTCGAGCAAGTCCAGTATGATAATTCGCTACCAGAGCCCAAAACCGCTCATGCGGCGGTTTGAACGGCTTTGCAGCTTGGAGTTACAAGGATGCATTGCGTGTCACATGTTACATACTCCACCACGATCCGAAACCGCTCATTTCATCCAACTGCCAAACCCGTTCACACCCACATTTGGTAACAAACTTTACTTTACTTTGTATAATAGCTGTAATGGCCACCTTTCTGAACCCGTTCAAATCGCAGGCCACGAAATGGGTGCACTCACTCGTCCATTTCCCTCTATATTATTACCAATCTATGTGCTTCATCGGCAATCACCCTCCCTCATACGCTTGTACGAATGCAATAGACCCCTGTTCCCCGTTCTTCAGGTATTGTTCGAATTAATCCCCCACGTCGCACGTCATTTCATCAATATTATTTTAAATTTCAGCGTTAATCCACGCATATAAGGAGCTGATTTGTACGGTTTGTCTATTTCGACTCGGTACAAAACATCACGTCCTCTCTATTCCATCCCTCTCTCTATCACTCCCATCTCTCTACTTTTCGTTCTCACCAACACTATGCCTCAAGACACGCACGGCTCCGTTGTTAGCACAGAGGGTGCCCTTCCCCCTCTCCCCAACCATGAACACGGTAACGGGACCATTCTATGGATAGACCCAGCCAGGGTCATTTCCGTGCCCGCCATTCATAGCGTAGAAGGTGCTACCAATCGCACTTCCCGTTCTCGCAGCCCAGGTCTTCCTCTTCTCCTTCGCGCAGGGTCCAGCAGCCCCCTCCGGAGTGGGATGGACCCAATATCCATGGGTACCTCACAGCCGAACAGGATGTCGTTCTCTCCGCGGGGCCTTCGACTGCGAGAGCTACTGGTCTTCAGAGCACTCCACAGACTCCATTTCGTATGTCAAGATGCGCTACGACGTGCATGACAGCGACGTAACGACCTTACTAGCCATCCTTGCCAACATTTTCCGCGCTGGGCGCGGGCTAGAAATGGAGGAATGTGTCCTTATCATGCTCTACCTTCGCGACTGCTGGCACATGGCCGACTTTTTCGGCCGACAATACGCCCTTGGGAGACCGCTCTTTAGCCAAGCTCTTGGATTGGGTCAAGATGCAGTGCCAGGTGCTTGAAGACAATGCAACCGCGTTTGTTCTGTACTTCTTCTCAATGACCTACCTGAGACACACTTACAACATCGCGCAGTCTCTCCGCCCGTACACCTCTGCGGATCTAACTGCCGCTGCTGCAGACCAATCCGTCTCCCCCATAGACACCAGAGTCTGGGAAATGTTCCTTCGCGGAACTGGACGAGACTTGTTCGATCTATCCACATCTCTCTTCACCGAGGTGCATCAGAAAATGGACCTCACATACAGCACTGTTCAGATGGAACGTACAAACTACCCTCGCTCCCCTTTCACTCGCCAGACACTCGTTCCCACCTTCATGATCAAACACCTCTACCGTCCAGCTGAGCGAAGATCCTCGAAGCCAAATCCCTGGGATACCTCTCGTCCTGCAACCACCTTCTAAAAGGTCCTCTTCCTCACCGTCCTGGTTTCCATCGAGAAGACCAAGTCAGGACGAAAGATCAAAGAAATCGGCTTTCCGCTTCGAAAGGGCGAGTACAGCTGCTGCACAGCACGTCGGTTACGCTGTACTCACCATTGTGGACGCCTGGAATGATCTCGCCACCTGCCTCGGTATACAAGACGCAGAGACCTTACTGCAGCCTTACATCCTGTTCGACGAACACGTCAACATGTATACCGCTATAACAGATGCCCGCCCCAGTCACCACCGGAAATATGCACCGCTCCAGGAGCTCCTCACCATCCTCCACGGCAGAGGAGCCATTCGCGGTTCACAGTATCCTGCTGCGATCAGCACACTACGGTGTTGGAAATGGAAAAAGACAGTAAATTTACTGTCTGAGACAGTAAAAATTACTGTCTGGCCAAGACAGTGTGCGGAGACAGTAAAATTTACTGTCTGGAAATTTCAGAATACTGCTGCAGCAGTAAACTGGCACGAAATCTGGACAGTACCAAAAACAGTAAAATTTACTGTCCGGAAGTGTTGCCGCCAGACAGTATGTGCAGACAGTACATTTTACTGTCTGAGGCAGTGCATTGTATTGTATTACTGCACTGTCTGGAGAAATCTGTAGACAGTAGTGTAGATAGCAAATTGTATTGTCTGCGGGTAGTACCGTGCATTGGTTCACAACACTGTCTGGTGGAGTGGACTTGAGAGGAAATATGGAGCATAGTGTTGGTGTGAAGGTAAATATTGGAATGGTGTGTGGTATACGACTATAGTAATTGTGATGGTGCTTTACAGATAGTTGGGTGCAGGGAAGGTAGATGTGAATAGGACGTAGAATGAAAGATTGGGAAGATTGAACATATCTGGTTTGTCTCACCGTAAGGAGAGAATGTACAGAGTAGCTATATTATGTTGGGTTTAGCATTTCAAATTATACCTATCTATTTTTTCATTGAAAGTGTCGAGTAGGAGACGTCAGTCTGGTAGCGAGGTGTGGTATGCACAGGACGTGGGTGGTGGCAAAGGAAAGAATACGCACCATCCACCACTAATTATGAAAAATAACCGTTACGGAGCACTGGGAACCATTATTATTATGTAGAGTAGAACAGGATGGATGCATCCACTGAAATGATATTTGCTACAACACTGCTGTGCTAAGCGTGACATCCTTCTCCAAAGCAATTCTCCTTTTAGCAAACTCCAATTGCAAGGTCAAGATGAATCCCGAAACCTCCGTAAGCATCGCTGCATTTTCTGAAATAACGCGTGAGGGCTTTTCGAACATCACTGCAGAGCTGAAAGCCTGAGTGATAAAATGGATGCCGTCGAGAAGAGCACCATTCAATTACGCGAGACTCTCGGAAATGTCGCCAATTGGCGACATTTCCGAGAGTCTTAAGACTGTCTCCATGCTAAACACCGATATGCAGGAGGTCAAGAGCATCGTCGATGGGCTTCTGAACCAGGGACAAGGACATCTGAAGAAGATCGCCTCCGAGAGGACAGGGAACGTCTCCGCATTGCGCAGGATGCGAGAAAATCGTTAACGTTCGAAATGGTGTGTGCTGTGCTGTGTGCTGTTGTTCCAACGTACAAGAAGGCAATGGTGGATAAGAGGGATAGGCATTTCAACGGATGCCAGCTAATAAATACGCTGATGTTCGCCAGGCAGAGCAATGAGCGAAAGGATGTGTTCAATAGGACGCTTGCCGGCCGGAACCACATTGCGTCTGTGTTCTCGGAAATGGACGCGGACGTCCACAACCTCTAGTACACCTAGTATTACTAGGCGGACGTCCATGTTCTCCAGTATTTTTGGATGTCCGCCTAGAACTGGACGTCCATGCGGTCTAGTACGTCTAGTATTACTAGGGCGACATTCATGTTTCTAGTACCACGGATGTCCCCCTCGGGATGGACTTCCGCCATGTCTATGTCCACCTAGGACGGGCGCCGGTTCAGAAATTCAAAAATTTCGACCCCAGAAATTTCTGCCGCCGTGCTCGACATGGATGTCCGCATCCATCACGGCGACCACTCTATTTTTCCTTGTCGGTCGACTCCAATTTCGTCTTTAATTTTTTCATCCTCTCGCTCACACCCCCTTCCTGTTGGTGCTCACCTCCCCCGTACTGTACCTCAAACACCCCAATACCACTCTAGCACGCATTTTCAGATACCTATCCCCGCTTCCACGGTGCACACCTCCATTCCATACCTACTTTTCTGCTCTACCGTACAGATTTCGTATAACCAGTCCTCATACTACCTCAGAATAGGGCAAAACACCCCCTATCTCCTCGACCATGCTCTCCCCCATCACCTTTGAAACGTATTGTTCTTCAATACCCTCTCTCCTCTACCCTCAACCCCTCTCCTTCGCCCTCTACACAAACTTCCCCTGCAGCTTACTCTTCCAAAACCTCTCACTCCCCATCCCGTACCCGACCTGCTCCACCCCTCCCT
Source organism: Asparagopsis taxiformis (assembly GCA_030407315.1). Taxonomy (NCBI): domain Eukaryota; phylum Rhodophyta; class Florideophyceae; order Bonnemaisoniales; family Bonnemaisoniaceae; genus Asparagopsis; species Asparagopsis taxiformis. Next base: position 4,402 of record JALQPE010001012.1, read on the forward strand.
CCCTCAGCTGCTCCATGCCCCCACGCCATCCGCATCTTCGATACCGTATACACCACCACCACCGGCCCACGCTCCCGCACTGCGGGGTGGCTCCCCCGCCGTATCCCCAGAAACCTCCCCGCTCTGAAACACATATCAACCCCCCACTTCGCACCCTTCCTCCCACTCCCCTCCCTCCCCAAATACAATAAACCCCTTCTTCTCCATCACATCCCCACTCACCACAGCCAGAACAGACGCCACCCCCTCCCCTTCTTTCTCCTCACTTTCCTAAAAACCCTCCTCTCGGCGCCTTCAACCGCACCCTCCTACGGTCCCACCTAAACACCTCCTCCGCCCTCACTACCCCAACACCCCGCAGCGTCTCCCCAATCCCCATAATATGCTTGTCGGCACTCCTCTCCGAATCACAATCCATTCTAAACCCGCACTCCGTACATTTCCACCTCCCCCTGTACCATCCCAAGATTCCATCCCCCCACAGAACACATCCTCATACCACAGAAGAATTTTCTTCCTCTCATACCTCATCCTTAAAACCTCCATCAGCTCCATGTAAATTTCGATGAAAATATTTTTCTCTACTATGCAATCTCAAACATGTATGAGCCTATGCCTTTCCGCTTTGTCAACCCTGAATATTGGTACTCATGTATTCATAAAATAGGGCCACCCACATCCCTATCCCGTTCTGCAAGCTTTACAAACCACTAGACGCATACTCCACAACTATACAACAAACACTACTCGCTATTTCAGACGACGCGGTACACAAGTAGCGTAGTGTCAACCTTCCGTGACGCCTTCCCTGATGCGTACAAGTGGAAACAAGTCTAGACGTATATCAGAAGTGAGTGCGGGAATTTTCGGCACAGGAGATGCTGGGCCACCAAATTGATTTTTCGGAAATTTTAGAATTTCTGGGCTGGCCAGCAATGCAATCGAGCTGGACATCCACCGGACGTCCATTTCAGGTTGGTCGCGAGAGGGTGGGGCGGGACCATGATGAAACAAGGACCAAGACCTTTCCCTGACGTGTTGAGCCTGAAATCGACCCTTCGTGAGACGCGATTTGGCTTACAGTTGGTGCTAATAGAAGCCAGTGATAGCCCCGATCGGGGCGGCAGCCGGCTCCGGCTTACAGTTGGTGCTTACAGACGCCAGTGATAGCCCCCGATCGGGCCGGCGGTCGGTTCCTGGGGCCGTTGTGGCCAAATTAGACACCCTGATTTGAATTAAAATTTGGGCTATTCTCAAAAACATGCACATGTGAACATGTTTTTGAGATGGGGGTGTGCCGTACGGCACAATCGACCGCCCAAATCGATGTTTTTTGCAATATTTTTTTCTGCCCGAATTGTAGAATTTCTGGGCTGGCCAGCAATGCATCTGAGCTGGACATCCACCGGACGTCCATTTCAGGTTGGTCGTGTGCTGCCTACATCCACGCATTGCAGAAACTAAGCCAGCGGGTTCACTACTAATACAAAGTACACGGAATATGAGTAACGTGATAGGTGAGTAGTGTTTGTGTTGAGGGAGTAAGGCGGGACCATGATGAAACAGGGAAAAGATGTCACCCAAGCATAACTTAGGCTTCAAGCCTGGAATCGAACCTTCGTAAGACGCGATTTTGGCTTACAGTTAGTGCTTACAGAAGCCAGTGATGGCCCGCTCGGGGCGGCGGCCGGTTCCTGGGGCCGTTGTGGCCAAATTAGACACCCTGATTTGAATTAAAATTTGGGCTATTCTCAAAACATGCACATGTGAACATGTTTTTGAGATGGGGGTGTGCCGTACGGCACAATCGACCGCCCAAATCGATGTTTTTTGCAATATTTTTTCTGCCCTGAATTGTAGAGTTTCTGGGCTGGCCAGCAATGCATCTGAGCTGGACATCCACCGGACGTCCATTTCAGGTTGATCGTGTATCGTGCACGTCCACCCATTACCGGAAGCAAGTAGGCGATGAAGCACGTACAAACCCAATTGTTCTGCTATTTCTACCATAGACCATCGAGTCTAGAGATGTGAGGGAATCGTCCTGGAAATCATGCTCCAACCCACGAGGGAATGGACAATCTAGTTTGAAAGCATGGAACGGAAGTACATTATACTAGGTTCATAGATTGGAAGTGATAAAGGAGATGATTATATTCTCGATAATTGTTTACCAAAGTAGTAGTTGTTAAGCTATCTAGCCGTCGGAAAATTGTTCTTCCTCTTCGTCCTCACTATATTCAGGATCTCCCGGCAGAATAGGCGTTATCGGCAACTGTGGAGTTGAATAGCTCAAGATGAATTTTTGACCCGGTGTGAGGGTTCTCTTCTTGGGAGCTTCTGTCGTCTTCATCCGCATGATTCCGAGTTGCCCTGTCTTCGGCCTACGATCTTTCTTGACCGGGATGGGAACAACTGTCTTGTGGCGAACATTGACAGGTGCCGGTTGACTTTGCCTGGCAGACCGGCGCGGAGCATTGGCGATTACTTCTTCTTCGAATCCCAACCGCCTGATGAAACCAAACGAAACATTGTCGGGAATCGGATACGACGCATTCCTGAAATACGTGTGATACCTCGTTGTCGTGTGTGACACAACTCTGTCGACATGCCCTGCCCCGGCATGTTGTACATGGCCGTGACCGATGAAGACTGAACGTGGCGGAACGATTACCTTCTTCAGCTTCATCGTCTTGGCGTACATATCTAATTCCAGCGCTTTGGAAAAGACGTACTTGTGGGACCCTGGACACACCCAGATAGGGAATGGGTCATCTCCGTTGGCAATAACAAAGTAACCCGGAAGTTGATCTTTGCGGTCGCGAGGAGGAACAGGGAAATCATTGTGTGGGACCTGCCGAGGACACCCCTTTCCCGTTATCAAAAACCGTCCCCCAGATGCCGGCATGACAAGTTTTTCTCCCGGTAAACCGCACTCCTCCAGCCCTATCAGCCGGACAAGGATTCCCAACCACACATCCAGCAGGGCTCGCCGCGTCACAAACTTGAACCGGTCGATATGCGTCTCATCGTTCTCGGCATAGTCAACCAGGCAGTGGCGCGTAGACGTGAAGCGAGCCCTCCCCTCATTCCGGTTCTTCTCATCTGTTTCATCGTCCCCAGTATTGACAATGGGACTCCACAGCTGCCGGTTCCCAGGGTCCTTGTGCACCTCCTCCCCCTCCCACGTTCCCAAAAAGTACCGAAACAATTCCTGGTTAGGAATTTCTTCCATGAGACCCAAGTCAAATGGGAACTTGTCCGACGCATCGAGGTAGCTTACATCCGCGAAATTGTGCATCACCGTATACCCTCGCTCGTTGATTTCCGTTCGGCAATTGTGGAAGTACGCCATACCAGTGCCGGCCTCATACGAATCCTTCCAGCTTGTAGACATTCGCGCAACCTGGGCGAAGTCCAGCCTCGAGGGTAGAAACGTCGATGTAGGCTCACACATCGCCTTGGCAGCCATCTTCCACGCTGCGAAAAACATCGGATAGATGGTGTCGATCTCGAAAACAAGATGACGAGCCCGATGTTGTTCCGGAATATGCAGCCCCTCAAACACAGGGTCCATCGCCACTTGTTTCAAATACCTCACCTCTCTGCCCTCCTCATCGATTTCCACACTCTCCAATAACAACCTGAGCTCAATCGGGGGCAGACAGCCAACCCTCACCGATGCGATGACGTCCGCGGGACGCTGCGCCAGATGATGCCCTTCGGCTCGGTCTTTGACTTCGAAATCGTCGGGAAGAGATGGCATACGGTCGTCGAACAGGAGGTCGTGTTCAGAAGGAGAGTCACGAACGATGTAACCGTCTTCATCGACTTCCACTCCTTCCGGAACAGTGAATGTAATTGTCACTTCGCGGACCCCCTTGCTTTCGACTTGGCCCTCGTCTGCACCCTGTTTGTCTTCCTCGTCCGAAGCGGTATGGACAGATTCTTGGTTGGAGGGAGTCGCACCAGCACGTTGGTTATCTTGGGGGACAATCTCAACGGCAGAATCGGGGGAACGGGCGGAGTCTTCGTCAACCTCATCACCGGAAGCAGTGGCTTGTTGTTGATCGGTGGGTTTATCAACAACGGCCTGCTCTTCTTCCCCGGCGGATTGTTGTACCACAACCGGCTCTTCTTCCTCGAGGCGTGTGCTCCCCGTCGAGCGAAGTCGCTGTGAACGGCGGCGGATGCCATGCGAAGCAGGCTCATGTTCGACATTCCGCTGCTTCTTGTGAGTGAGTCTCACATTGGCAGCAGAAGGGCGGCGTTTGCGTCGAGCCTTAGTCTTCTTCTTCAATGTCGGATTGAAAAACTCTTTCAAGTTCGTTTCCAAATCCTGTAAACGCGTGGTTCTCCGTCGCATTCGAACCTCACTGCTCCGGTCGTCCCCTCTATACATTGCAATGGCATTGGTGAGATGCCATTGCAACTCCTTCGGCTGCTTAACCGACCCAATTGCCATCTCTGTGCTCAGAAATGACTTGCGCATAATACTCTTTGGGCGCCCATACGCAGCGTACAGAGAATTTGCTATTGCAGTCACGCGACGGACGTATGTATAGAAGTCGTTCACGTCAAAGCGTCCATCCGGACGTCCACCATGAGCAGGGTTCAAGTACTCCGAAAGACCACGCAAGACGAAGACAAAGTTTTCTTCCAGCAACTCGCGCACTATCTTGTGGTCCAGGTGCGTTATCCCAATCTCGTTGCGGCGCTCGGAATTGTTCAGCTCACGCAACACTTCGTCGAGAACAGGATGCTTCAGCGTTGCTATAGCCAAACGCGTCCACCGCCGGGCCGTGTTCGTTGAATTCATCATCCCCATGAACTGCGCCTCGAACAATGTTCGGATGACATCAGACTCACGCAAGTCGCCAGCGTTTTCCACGTTATTTGCAACAGCAATCGTACGGATGAACTGCTGGATGGACGACAAGATTCGAACCAGGGAGCGCTCCGTCAGTTGCGTCCCAGTCGTATGGTTCGACTCTGCACTCTTGTGGATGATCTCATGAGGCTGAAGATCACTGTCGTCCTTGCGGCGAAGGTAGTACACATCCAGAGGCTGAGTAACCCAGCGCAAGCGGTTTGCGTCCTGTGGCAGCTTGGTTCTGTGCATACGGGTGAGGCGCGTGAAGTCATCGGCAATGCTATGCATAGCATTGAGACGATGCAGTCCGTCGATCACGGTCACGTTCGCATTGGCATGGAATTTGCCATTCTGGAACAGACGCGTGTCGGCGGGCAGATGCGTGTTCTGCGACCTCAGCACCGTCACAGTGATACGCGAAGAGCTCACATACCCCACAGCCAACATATTGTTGCGCAGGTCCTCCACGTGGTCTTCTTTCACATCCCGAAGGGTCACGGCCGGTTCCACTAGCTGCCTCACCAGCACAGTCGCTCCTTCTCCGACGTAATCCGACGTCACAAACTTGGGCACCGTAATTTGCGTCCCCTGCTGCTCACGAATGCTTTCCGCCACCTCCGGTTCGTCGTCCACTTCGGTTACGTCCTGCGTAGTAGCTTCGGTGACGTTGGAGCGAGCAGGGTGCTTCGTGCCTCCACTGGAGGGTCTTGCAGAGCGAGCAGGGCGCTTCGTGCCTCCCGAAACCGGGACGGAGCGTGCTGGATGCTTCGTACCCCCCGAACCAGTGATTTCGCCTGCCGGACCGGTACTGGGCATCCGTCCCGAGCTGGCCTGGTTCGTCGCTGCGTTGAAGTTTGACGCTGCAGCAGGGGTACGAATGTCGCTAGGGCCATCCTCCGCAGCGGGGCGCATCATCCGAGTATCCCAAGGGTAAAACGCCGCGGCGTATGCTCCACCCATCGTCTCCGGCGGTCCCTCGGCGCCATCAAACATGTACGGGAACGGGAGGTCCTTGAACTTGTCCTTAGTCGCAATGTTGCGCACGACGATATAGTCGGCCTCGTCGGTTTCCGGCAGCTTGTGGTTGTGCAGCGTGCGCGGAAGGCCAACATCGCCACCAGCAGTGCTCACCGAAGCCGTCCCAATATGCACAGCCGCACCGTCCACGTCCGCAAACAAATTGACATCGACGCCGCGCTTGAGTCCGCGCGACTCCGCTGACGCGCTCACTTGATCGCCGCAAACCGTTGAAAACAAACTGCTGAAATGCGTATCCGCCATGATTGTTGAGTTGGAAAGTAAAGAGATGGTTGACGTTGACGTATTCGAGTGATGTGGATGGTAGGTTTCACGTTGCTTGAAGAATGGTCGTGAACGCCAATCGCTGGAAATAATAACACAATACAACCGAAATTTTGTTAGGTACACACCTATCGTGACCGCTGGAATGCAAGACAGGCAATCGAGATGTGAGTGTCCGTTCGGAACGGGCCCGAGTCGGGCTCTCGAAACCTGACGAGGTGGCGTGAAGCAGGCAGTGTCCTTGATGTGTAATGTGTTAAAATTACAGCTGTCAAGCTAGGCGGCTTTTGGGGCGGCTGCGAGCACCCCTTTATCCGGGGAACACCCTGATTTGAGTTAAAATTTGGGCTATTCTCAAAAACATGCACATGTGAACATGTTTTTGAGATGGGGGTGTGCCGTACGGCACAATCGACCCGCCCAAATCGTTGATTTTTGCAAGATTTTTTGTGCCCGAAATTTTAGAATTTCTGGGCTGGCCAGCAGTGCAATCGAGCTGGACATCCACCGGACGTCCATTTCAGGTTGATCGTGTGCTGCCTACATCCACGCATTGCAGTAACTAAGCAGGCGGGATCACTACTAATATAAAGTGCACGGAATATGAGTAACGTGATGGGTGAGTAGTGTTTGTGTTGAGGGAGTAAGGCGGGACCATTATGAAACACGGAAGAAGATGCGTACCTAGCATAACTTAGGCTTGAAGCCTGGAATCGACCCATCTTTCGGCGCCATTTAGCCTTACAGTTAGTGCTTACAGAAGCCAGTGATGACCCCGCTCGGGGCGGCGGCTCCGGTTCCTGGGGCCGTTGTGGCCAAATTAGACACCCTGATTTGAATTAAAATTTGGGCTATTCTCAAAAACATGCACATGTGAACATGTTTTTGAGATGGGGGTGTGCCGTACGGCACAATCGACCCGCCCAAATCGATGATTTTTACAATTTTTTTGTGCCCGAAATTTTAGAATTTCTGGGCTGGCCAGCAGTGCAATCGAGCTGGACATCCACCGGACGTCCATTTCAGGTTGGTCGTGAGAGAGTGAGGCGGGACCATGATGGAACAAGGACCAAGACCTGTCCCTGGCGTATTGAGCCTGAAATTGACCCTTCGTCAGACGCCATTTAGCCTTACAGTTAGTGCCTACAGAAGCCAGTGACAACCCCACTCGGGGCGGCGGCCGGTGCCTGGGGCCGTTCTGGCCAAATTAGACACCTTGATTTGAATTAAAATTTGGGCTATTCTCAAAAACATGCACATGTGAACATGTTTTTGAGATGGGGGTGTGCCGTACGGCACTTTCGACCGCCTAAATCGATAAAATTTTGCAATTTTTTTCCTGCCCGAAATTCTACAAGTTCTGGGCTGGCCAGTAATGCATTAGCTATCTCCTCTAAACCGATTCTAACAAGCAGAAAGAATCCTCTCCTTCATGACGATGCTCTCCATCGTCTTTCGAAGCCATTTCCGTACGAAAAATAATCGAAAAACATATTTGACTTTAACCTAACAGCTATCGCGAGCACCGTACTCAGCTATATTTCCTCTGTAATTTCCTTCCTCCAACCAATCAATAGCCGCTTGGTCACAGGCTTAAAAGCCTTCCACTATCTGTCCTATCCATCGAAGACCCTCGGAGGGTTCGATCCAGGCCTTGATCACCCATGATGGGTGTGCAACCCGAGAAAATGAAAATGGAACATATTGCGACAGGGACGAGATATCATTCCATGAAAGAGAACTTCTCTTTCGTTTACTTTTTTCTAACAAGATTCTAAACGTCTACAAACCCTATGTCGTCCGTCCGTTTTCATCCCGGAGAGATGTGGATGTGAGGTAAGACGCAGTGGTGATGTTGTGTTGATTCCCACAGACGGAAGTGGAGGAGGTGGCTACGGAGGAAGCCTGGAGAACTTGTCCGGTACTGACATCTCACATGTTGCCATTAACGGAGGTGGTGGAGGAGGCTATGGTGCAAGCCTGGAGAACATGTGACTCACATCTCGCAGATGTCAGTACCCATGGATGAGAAGAAAAGCATGTTGAGGTGCGGTTCGGATATTCGATCCATTAACGGAGGTGGTGGAGGAGGCTATGGTGGAAGCCTGGAGAAGAATAGAGTAGTCCTATACCCATGGATCACAAGAAGACGTTGTTGGGCTCCTTTTCGAAGCCCATTCGTCTCTTGAATAAATTTAGCACCCAAATCATATACGATTGCCGAGTTGACACCCCGTATGTCTCGTTGGTAGAAATAGCAGGGGTTCCACCACTCAGCTGGCGGGAAGTAGTTACTGATTATATGAGATATGGCTTAGCTCCCGCCAAAACCGATAGCTCTGGGCTCAGGTTCTCCAAATGTGGTTATACGAATGTGTTCTGACAATGCTAGAAGACGAATATCTGCATCCTGATTTGAATTAAAATTTGGGCTATTCTCAAAAACATGCACATGTGAACATGTTTTTGAGATGGGGGTGTGCCGTACGGCACAATCGACCGCCCAAATCGATGTTTTTTTGCAATATTTTTGCTGCCCGAAATTGTAGAATTTCTGGTCTGGCCAGCAATGCATCTGAGCTGGACATCCCCATGTCCAGTGGCCGTCCGGATGTCGCTCACCTGGTAAGCGTGATGCACCTGTGACAACCTATGTGACTGCAGTCACAGCCGCCATGGCGGCCGTGCAGTACAACCTCAAAGACAGGGAATCACAATCTTTTTAAAATTTTTTCTACCACGTATCCGTCACAACTTATTACCTACACCGGTTACGGGTTTCAAGACCTTTCCAGTGCTGTGTACCCGTATACTCTGTTCCGTTCGATATCAACCAGTGTTCCTCACGAAAGAGTGCAAACGTCACGAGATACGTCGTCAAATTTGACTGTCTCGCCGAGCGGTCGCCATCCTGTACCGAATTTCCACTCATTCCATTATGACGAATAAGCGCAGGCGCAACAGCAATCCGATCGTTGACGACGCAACCGTGCCAATTCTGCGCGAACCCGCTAGCCCTTGGGAGGATTCTAGTGACATGGGTACACGTCGAAACGTAGGTCGCGCCGCCCGCGAAACTACTCTCGCTGGCAAAGACTTCCTCCGCCTCTTGCTGGATTTGTTCGCCCACTCAAGTTTCGCAGACTTGACGGACAAGCCGGGAGGTTTCACATACGCGGACCTTGGCGCTTGGGTTGCGCAGGGCACGGAAGAACAATTTCTGGCGCTGCAAGGTCGACTCAGCATGGCCTTCAGCGGTCGTTCGAAGAATGCTGGAGTCGAGGCGGATGTTGCCGAAATCGTCATGGCAGAGATGAACGTTGAGCGAGCCAAGCAGATTGTTCGTCTGGCATTACCGATTGCCGAGTTTTCAAGACAGGATGAGCGTATCGGGCAATGGGTTGAGCACTGCATCCTTTCTGGGATCGTGCCGCAGACCTTCCTTATTGGATGTAACATGCTTCCTTCGCCACTACAGGCGCCGCAGCGCGGGGAACCAAGCGCCTTCGTTCTTGCTCCACCGGAAACGTTCGAGGTATTGATGTATTTCCAAGCGTTGTCTATCATCCGAAATCACAACAAGAACCTGCCGCGTCGCCGAATAGGCGACGCGGCCGAGGAGGGGAACGAAGCCGCACGCGTCCCAGCCCATCGGAAAAGCACTAATCGAGCTTGTTACGTGGTTCAAGTTTTATACCATGCTTGGACCGATGTGGCCTTCGCCGCAAAGTTTTCCAGCTTCGAAGAGTTGATGGCGCCGTACATCATTTTCGACAGCAGTGAGCATTGGTTTGACGTGCTCGATGAAGGTCTATTCGCACCGATAGAGCAGAAGCTAGATCTCTACCACGACAAAGCTCCCCTATCTCATCCTGATGGATATGGTGGAAAAGTAGAGACAAGAACCAGTGCGCAGCACAGTGTATTTAGGGACCTTGTGAGGAAGTTCTTCGACCGGTTGCAGTTTCTTATCGTCAACCCGGACCTGTACACCTGGCCGGAGTCCGACCGCTGGGGGGCGCTGGAAATATACTTGTCAAGCGGAAATCCGGACAAGCTGCCAGCGTACTTTGACACCCTCGACGAAGACGTTATGGCTGTCCTCCGCCCGGCACCACAAGCCGCGGACGCAGAAAAGGTCCCCAAGCCGGTTGATGACACTCCCACTCGTCGCAACACAGGAGGGAGAGGTTTGGTTCCGTCGACAAGACACACAACCAGGCTTCAACTTGGACCTGGGAGGACCAGTCTTACTGCCCAAGGGCCGTCTCCCCCGTCACCGTCACCCCATGCGACAGAAGAGCAGGAAAGTGAAGGGCAGGCTCTCGCAAAGGACTTTCTTTCGAAAATGAGTCAGTATTGCCGGGTGTACGACGTCCCTTTCGAAGATTTGGTCAGTGCCGACGAGAGCCGAGAACACGTGCCCATCACGGGCAACGTTCAGCTCATTCTGACTGATCCGCCCTACAATGTTCGTCGTAAGAGGAACGATTCCAACTCTTCGTACGACAGGCTAACTGCAGAAGATATGCAGGCTAGCATCGAAGTGTTTGACGAGCTGTTGCGCCCCGGTGGCCACGGCATCGTGTTCTGCTCCGTTTTGCAGTTCTACGAATGGTTCCATTACTTGGAAACGTACAAAGGACCGCAGTCAGAAGGCCCAACCGATGCTGCTGCCAGTGATGACGGGTCGGATGAAGAAGAGGTTACGTCCATGAATTCGGACTCCGAAGCATCGCAGCACAGTGGCGAAGAAAGTGCGGATGAGGAGGAGGAGGAGGACGAGGAGGAGGAGGACGTCGTTCGGAATTCAGTTTTCTTCGTTGACGAGGTACCTCTGTTGTTTGTCCGACTACCTGGGCACCTCTATCAAATGCCGGGGCGGAAGAGGTACCAACGCATGAACATGGCAGAGGTCGCTATCCACTTCTGGAAGCGAGGTGTTCCGTTCAAGACTGGAAGCGAGATGGTGGCCTATAGGAACCACGGATACATGGACGGCACGTACCCGGCGTGGTGCAACGTCACCATCAATATGCCCGCCATCGATTCGAATGAGATGGTGTGGCGAACAAGGAGCACAACCGGTGCTACGGTCAGAGTTCGTGCAGAGCAGAAGAGCGTCGCTCTCATGATGGAGTTGATCAGCCAGCATTCACAGCCTGGTGATATTGTTGTCGATCCATTCTCTGGCACTTTCGCAACGGGAAAAGCAGCTATGAGCTTGCCTGAGCACCGTGTTTTCGTCGGCAGTGACATGGACAAATTGTGTGTGGCACGATCGCTTCCAAAGCTGTGTGCAGTCATGTCACGTGTAATTCTTTCAAACAACACTGACATGAGGGTCACGACAGAAGCGAAACAGAGTGCTGAGAAGTTCTTGGCGTCCCCCTCTGTCACGATGCGTACGCAGAGGGAACGCAGGATCATCGAACCCCCACCTGGCCTTCCCCTGTACCAGAGGTTCCCGAAATATATTCGGCAGTACCTCTGGCAGCTGTGCCCAGAGTCGATTGCGTCGCACGAGCACATGGAAAAACCGGTACATTATTGGCCACCTTCCCTGCGCCGCTGGTTGCAAACTGAAAACCCTCGCGTGATGCGGGCACACGATTGTGTTGCGAAAAAATTGAGCGTTCGACCATCGCTGATTAAGCATCCAAATGCAGGAAGAGGGCTCTTCGCTGAACAGACATTTAATGTTGGCGACGAAGTATGTGCATACTACGGAACTGTTGTGTACTCTGATATGAGCAAGGAGTCGATGAGGTTCGCGTACGGAGAGGGTCACATGGCGATAACGAAGGAAACATTCTTGATGTATGCCATCAAGCTGTATGCAACAGCGGAGGACGACGAAAACATCGAGCATCCAATTTGGATTGTTCCGGCTCCGTTCTGTTCGGCGCAGTTCATCAACGACCCGCGGTATTTGCGAGGTGAGGACACTCCGGCGGAAGACACCAGGCGGATGGCCAACGTCGAGTTTGTCGAGAACTACAGCAGCGGTTCGACGGGGAAGAAGCTCAAGGCGAAGGACCTAGAAAATCCGAAGATCATTGTAGTACGTGCAATCCGCGATATCCGTCCGGGGCAGGAGCTCTACGTTCATTATGGGACAGCGTTTAGAGCATGGAATTAGGGTCACGAAAGATGTTTTCATTTCGACTACAAATAAAGCTACGTTCCAGAGTTGAAGTATATCATATAATGCAGCATGTCCAGCCACCATTACTCCAGGGTGAAACCTATTGAGCAGTACTCGCCTGTCAAAAACCAATCGTTCACACTCTAGGTGCACTTCGTCCGAGCAGTGAACCTGACTGCTTGGATGCTGTTATGCGTGCAGATGCAAAATACACGACCAAGTTGAAATGGACGCCCGGTGGATGTCCAGCTCAGTTGCATTGCTGTCCGGCCCAGAAATTCTACAATTCAGGGCAGAAAAAAATATTGCAAAAAACATCGATTTCAGCGGTCGATTGTGCCGTACGGCACACCCCCATCTCAAAAACATGTTCACATGTGCATGTTTTTGAGAATAGCCCAAATTTTAATTCAAATCAGGACGTCTTCCGGACATAGGGGTGCTCGCGGCCTAGCTCTACAGCTGTAATTGTACCTCATTAAATACTGTTGATGACTGCCTACCGTATACAATCTGGGCTGTTGGCGTATTATCCGGTACTTGACCTGACCTGAACGTTCATCGCAGACCGTTGTGGTTACCGACACTATACAGCAATCTTTTTTGTATCTCGTGCAACTCAATCGTTCCATCGCTTCCGGGAAAGCTTCATTATGCCGCCGCGTATTGCGAAGAAAGCTCCAAAGCCTCCGGGCCTCCAGAAAACCCGGTCAGCAGCTGCTGTATCGAGTGCCCGACAATCCCGTGCGAAGAAGCGGTCTGGGCCTACCGGCAGCATTGAACCGCGGTCCGGTAGTCGCAAGACGGACCGGCGCAGAACTGGGGATCCGCAGCGAGAAAGTGAGGAAGGAGGAACGGCGCGGAGAGAGATGGGGCTTGACCGAGGCAAGCGTGCTCGCAGGGACAGTGAACATCATGATGATGACATGATAGTGGCTCAAAACATGTTGGAATTGCGGCAGAGTGCTATGGCAAAGGTAGTTCCTCCCGGGTTGGCAGATGCGGAGGTGCTGCAGACGGAGTCCCAGCCGGGGGTTCCGAGACACTGGAGGCTGTGACCCCCACTGCGCCAACTATGCCGAGTACATCAGCCCCAGCAGGTAATGCAGTCAGGGACCCGAGGATAGCGGCAAGGGATGTTGTTTCTGAGCAACGTTCACAGGATGCCAACTATCATCGGCGGTCAGGTGGTACTGAGGGGAGAGAGCAGCCGGAGTGCGGGCCTCGTCACAACAGACTGTCATTGGTGCCAAATATGCGCGTAACGCCCCCGCGACGTCAGGCTATTGCCGATGGAGGACATCATATCCCGATAGCGTGGAGATGGGGGACGGTGAGGGCAGAGAGGTTGCATCCGCCGGAATCCATCGATTTAATGGCGAGTCGCATCAATGCGCAGAAGAAGAAGATCGCGGAGCTGGAAAAAAAAGTGTTTAGCCAGGACATAGCAAACAAGGCGCTCACCACGGAGATAGTTGCGTTGGAGGCTAAGGTGAAGACTCTGCAGGCGGAAAATGCCAGCCTTACTGCAATTGCGAGAACAGGTAGAATCAGTGATCACGGTGGCGGTAAGTCGAAAATACAGAAAGCCATTCCTGTGAAATACCTTGGAGTTCTTAGGGCGGTTGAGGAAAACCTGACAAAGTGGTGCAAGAACGAGACTATGGAGCTGGACCCTATAGCGGAACAAACGCAGAGACGTTGGACTGGACGTACCATCGAGGTAGAGCCGGTAGAAGGGACACTTTGGAGCGAAAACGGTGTAGGATATATTGCTACCCCTCCGGGCTATATCATCAAGAATCTGCAGTGGTATACACCTTCGTACAGGACGAGAGTGATCTGCTGAATGACTTGGTGCGACACGTACTGCGTCAAAGTCCGTGGTGTGATGTGTTTTCCGATGAGGAGCAGCGTGTGTGCTGTCAAGAGGCTGTGGCGGGGAGCAAGGAATTGAAAGTGAAGGTGACGCAGAAACTGTCCGACGTGATGAGTGCACGGAAGCGTAATGCGAGGGACAGATTGTTCGGTTCGCTGGGGTACACGAAATTAATGTCTAGATGCACGATGCTGACGACGCGAGCTGAGATGGACGAGCGAGAGGAACAAAAGCGCGAAGCGTCTGAGAAGCTTTTGAAACGGGAAAGTAACGGTGATTTGGATATGGGGAGGTGGCGAACGGCACCGTTCTCAGAGCTGCGATACAGCAAAGGCTTGGTTCCTGACAGCTTCGAAATGGAAGTGAATGGTGATGCATGGTTTAACAACCGAGTAGCTGTGAATGTGCTGGACATCTTCAGGGGTTATTCGATACGACCAGAACAAGTAATGGACATAGAGACGAGCATACTAACGCTGGCGCGCCTGGATGCTTGGCTAGTGACTACTGTGGAGTGTTTGGATGAACCGAAGGGGAAAGGAGGTGCACGGCAGAAGGAGTTTACAAGGCGGTACAGTCAATATGTGGGGGTAGCTTTTCAGCAATTAGTTGGTATGGTGGTGTACTGCATGTCTTGTCTCCAAGGCTCGCAAGCAAGGGAAGAAACGGACGTTGTCGAGAGCGAACAGCGGACTAGTGCACAGTCACGGCATGTGTTTGCAAGCCGTACTGTGACGAGAGAGGCTGTTGAAGTGTGGCAAAGCGGAGAGGGGTCTGGAATTGTTCATGTCGTTGATGATGTAAACCGCTGCTCATCACTTGTTCTAGTGTCCGAGGATTGGATTCAATCGCATATTACGTCAAACCTCGGTGCTGTAATGGATTGTGTGATTGCGCAAGGACTAATTGGCGCAGAACTTTTCGTCGTTGACCCATATGCTGGACACCTGAGTGCAAACCTGAATGTCGAAATCAATGCCCCACAGTATGGGGGCATGGAGCGGCGCCATGCAGCCACTGCTGATAACGGTTTTGGCGTAATGGAGGATGGTTGAAATTAGTGCAGTAAATGTGACGTTGACTAGAAGGTTTATCATGTAGTACATTATCAATAGAGTGCTGCGATTTAGATTTATTCTTCTTCATTATCATCTGTGAATTGGTAATCAGTGTTGGTGTAGAAGCGGTTGAGATAGAAACGGTGGTCCGACCAGTGCATTTGTTTCGTAAATGGCTTGACTGGAAAGTTACTTCGTACGATGTGCACGGTGCCAGATATAGTAGATGCAGGAATGAGGTCAAACCAAGGACCACCTGCACTGTGGGATGCAGTGTCATTGCTGTCAACGGATCCGTTGTCCGGGTCCCATGTGGACCACTTTAAACAAATGCACCCAAGTGATTTTTCCACAGCGGTTTTTGGGCAAAGCAGGTCATATACTGAACGAAAGCGAGTTCTACAGGTTGAAACAGGTTTGGAGACTGCAGGCGTACCAGTGCCAGGACGCGCCCTACCCATATGGTTCTGTAGTCATCGGCAGTTCCGGAGATGACGACAAAGGAGTACTGCGATCTCTTTGCGGGGCCGAACGATGAAGTTGCAAAGACGCGCTGCTGCTTGTGCCTCGACACGTTTGTGGGGCGAAGCATGCCACTGTGCGGGTCAAAGTCGTCGGCATCTGGGACGTACCCTCCCATGACGTAGGCGGACTTTACCACGGTGACGGAAATGTCCATGTCATGTATTGGAGGGCCTTCTGCCGTGGCGCGCAGTCTAGCGAGGGTGAGGAACGCTTGTGCAGCTGTGTCACCGAGTTGCTGGAATAGCGTTATGGTGCCAGACGGGAACGAGGAGTTGTGCAGAGGCAAAAGAGTGGCAGGATCGGGCTGTCCGTCGATATCTGCAACGAGGAGGGTTGCATCGGGCAGCAGGGAGGCAAAGTCGTGCAGTGCAACGGTGAATCCGTCGCGAACGAGTACTGCACCGTCTGTGGGCGATATCATGCGTGGGTTTCCCAATGTGTTCGATGGGGTGTGACCAGTTGGAGTGGCCAAGGAGAATTCCATGTGGCGAATAGTCTCTTCCATGGCTGTGGAGCGCCTTCGAGAGGTTTTCCTATAACTCTGTTTGAACAGAAGATGCGAGTGTTCGTAGGGGCCTGCATCAATGTGTTCCAGGGCGCCATATCTCTGCAAGTCACCGGGAAGATGGTCTAGAAGATGGAACTTGAAAGTTTTGAGACCTGTGGTGTGGAATGGGCCGAGGGTGGAGAGCATTGATTGTTTGAAATAGGAAATGGAGTTCTGGAGGCTTTCTAGTTCGGCGGCAGTCCAGTGCTTGATGCGACCGCGTTTCATGACCCATGCGACGAGGTCAGAGTATTGCGTGCAGATGGAAGTGAGGGGGCTGTATCTACTTCGTCACAGCATGTGTCAATGAATGCTGCGATGAAAGGGAACACCATGTCGACATGGTGATAGTCTTTGGCTGCGAGCATGCCGCGTATGCCGTCCTCCGTGAAGAGGCCGTTCAAATTGGTGCCCTTCTCACCCTTGGAGAAGTCGACATGAAGACCGGTGATGTAGTAGTCGCGTTCGATAGCGGACAGAATGCTGTTTGAGCCGGCGAGGATGGATTTTTTCACCTTCTTGAAGGTGCGAGGTGTCCCGGAATGGGAGGCAGTGGTGGTGAGGTCTGGGGAGCTGAGGCGGTGGACAATGCACTGTTTGATGAGCTTTGAGATGCCGAGGTGGAGATTGTGCAGAGGCTCGAAGGAGAAAATGTTGTAGGGGTCTAGGGGACTGTTGGTGGGTAAAAGAGCGGTCGATTCGAGGACAGAGTGTTGTTCGAGGAGGGAGAGAGCTTCGAGCGGAGCAGTTGTATGCTCCTGAGCGCTCTCTTGGCGTGCAGAGCGTGTATCATCGAGGGAGCGGGGCTGGTGTGGCGCGCTGGATTCAAGTTGAGTGGCGGGGATGTAGCAGCGGTGGCAGGGATGTGTGGTGGTAGTGCTGTTGCGAGTGCATGACAGCTCTTTGGCCTCTGGAAAGTCGCAGCAATAATTGGCTAGGATGGGAAAGCATTGGCGGGCAGTTGCAGTGGAGTCTGTGCAGGGGAACCCGGAAGAGAACGCGGTGGATATGGACGAAAACACTTTTTCGAGTGCTTTATGAAGAATATCAATTTTGCGAGCGCGACTAGCAGAACTAGAGGTTGTCGGCATTTCATCACCGAACAAGGCGTTGGACGAAGGGTTAACAATGTACGGAAGATACCCGACGATGGTGAGGCCGTACGGATGCAGTGGCGACGGAGGGGGGCGGAGAAGTTGAGCAGTGTGACGTGTATGGGGTATGCGACGATTGCGGAGCTCTTGAGGCTTGTGCTGCTCTTGTCGGAGTACACTTGGAGGAGGCCGGCAAAGGAGGAAGCGGTGGGATCATTTCCTCTGCCCATACGACCTGTGGATCTTCCGAGAGCTGCACGCGCTGTCCTAGTAACCTGGTGCAGCGTTTTCGCGAATTCTGTGTGTAGGGGATGAGAAAATATTGCGTGCCGTCTGGGGCGGTCTGTGGGGAGGGTGGAAGAGAGTATTTTGGTCGTTAGCCAGTGCTAACTGCCTGCGAGCATGTCGACTGGGTCCGCGGAGGTACAGCTGTGCCGAGTACTTACCAGTTTTGTCTGGAATGTATGTGGCTCTTGTAACTTTGGTGCGGAAATGTGTTTCGACCATGGAAGCGGTAACGTGGCGACATTCTTCTACCGTTGCGAACGGCGCTGTTTGAACTTTTCTAGGAGAATGCGGGGTCTGTAGGATGGT
>JALQPE010001013.1:0-29115 GCA_030407315.1 Asparagopsis taxiformis
GACCGACGTGACCCCCGCCCGTGGGACGAACGAACGAAACTGGCAGCGTACGAAATGGCCGAAGCGGAGTCTACGTGACGACCCCCGCTGACGAAACACCACTCGAGGTGGAAACGAGTCACGATGACGAACGAGCTTCGTGGGCTCACGACGACAACGTGTCGAACGGCCCCGCGCCGGGAAACGACCAGGCGATGTAGGTCACGAGCCACCCACATCGCCTGAACCCTTACGTAAAAGGGGACGAGACCGACGTCGATGATTGGTCCTCCGCAGGCTCACCGATGAACGAGAGTTACGTAAAGCTCACGGCCGCGAAGGCCAACTCGAGTCACATGACACCCGACGTGGGGAAGAAACGAAGTCCGACGGGACGAACGAACCTCACACGAAGAGGAAGCCTCGCAGACGAGCGAGACGCGCTACCCGGAGCACGACGCTTCCGAGCGCGAAAAGCCAAGCACGCGGCTTATACGAAGCGTGTCGACGCAAAAGAAGCCATACGGGCTCACACGATGAAGCGACGAACCGCTAGCGAAGACGTAGACCGCGCGCCGGTCAGGACCGAACCGTTGGTCCTCGACGGGCATACGTGCCTCCTTGCGTCGAAGCATTATATCGTGTCCGGAACGATTGGACTAGACCTCAACGTGATGAGGGCGATTACCATCGCGATGGATACGTGCAGCGGCTACAACTTGATACGAACAAGTTTACTACCCTACGACTGGGTCGACCGCTGTCTACGTGACGAAGAGCTACCGAAGCTCGGAGACGCCACGGGCGACGTTTGCCTATCGAAGGCGCCATCCTGCTTCGTGTCAGGTTAGGGAACTCGCTGTTCCGCGTAAAATTCTTCGTAGCCAACACGCTGGCTGTTCCCGTTATAATGGGCACGTCGTTCATGTCGAAGCATGTCGATGCTATACGCTGTCGAGCGCAGACAATCGACCTCCATCGGGGGGATACGATACCCATTATCGCGGAGGGTGATACGACGACTCCGTACGAGGAGGGGGAAGAGACGAATCCAAACGTGGAACCCCGAGACGCCGCGAGCGTAACGCGGCCTCGAATAGGCCGAGCCGAACGTTCTCGGTTCGCCTGACGAAGTACACGCGTGTACCGGCGATGTCGCAACGGACCGTCAACGTGACGACGGATGCGACCGGACTCGTGTTCCTCGAACCGAAAGCGTCGGTGCAATTTCGGCACGGGCTGCGCATAGCCAACGGAGTGGTCGACGTAGGACCGAGAGAGACGTTCTCTATCATCGTGTCGAACTTCACGAAGAAGGACCGCGAATTGCCGAAAGGCGCAACGATTGCGTACGCGGTACGCTCCCCGCTGGGAATCGTCCCACTCAAGCGTGAGGGCGGCGAAGCCCTCGCGAAGGTCTTGAACCTACCGCTAGTCGACGCGACGACACGGACGAATACGAACGGGTTGGGCGACGAAACGCCAGACCCGTTGGTCAACGAAA
The DNA here is from genome assembly GCA_030407315.1 of Asparagopsis taxiformis. Lineage (NCBI taxonomy): Eukaryota > Rhodophyta > Florideophyceae > Bonnemaisoniales > Bonnemaisoniaceae > Asparagopsis > Asparagopsis taxiformis. The sequence continues at coordinate 1,484 of JALQPE010001013.1, forward strand.
AGGGGAACGACCCCGCCACGGATTGGCAGTCGACAATCGATTTTGTCGCACCTCGACGACGAGGATTTACGAAGCGCATCAACGAGATGCTAGCTACACATTCGTCAATGTGGACGAGCGGACGCCTCGGCGAAATCAATGCTACGGAGCATCGAATCGAACTCGAACCGGGCACGCGGCCCATACGTTCAATGCCCTATCGTCAGGGTCCGGCTTACGTACGATAGCCGAGGAGCAGATCACGAAGATGCTCAACGAAGGGGTTATCGAACCCGCGTCCAGCGAATGGGCGTCACCAATCGTGTTGGTGCCGAAGAAGGACGGATCCTTACGTTTCTGTGTCGATTACAGGCGTTTGAACGCGAAAACGATCGCTGATTCGTACCCGCTTCCTCGTATGGAAGACTGCCTTGATTCGTTGGGCGACGCCGCCATCTTCACGACACTCGATTGTAACGCCGGTTACTGGCAAGTGCCCGTCTCCGCCGAGGACCGTGATAAGACAACGTTTACGTCTTTCAATGGGAACGTATCGCTACGTGCGAATGCCATTCGGGCTACGAAATGCCCCCGCTACGTTTCAGCGGACGTTGGACATCATCCTCTCCGGAGTACGCTGGCAATCGTGCCTGGTCTACTTAGACGACGTAATCGTCTTTTCGAAAGACCTCGAGTCTCACCTGGGTCACGTTGACCAGGTGCTTTCCCTGCTACGCGCAGCGGGAGTAACGTTAAAGCTCACGAAGTGCTCGTTCTTTCAACCACGAGTTGACTACCTGGGGCACGTGATTACCCCAGGGAAGCTGCACGTCGCAGCTCGGAACAAGGAAGCCTTTCGTACGGCTACGTTCCCACGCGACAAGACGCAATGTCGATCGTTTTTGGGCGCGGCCAACGTTTACCGCCGTTTCGTAAAGGCGTATGCCGAGATCGCTCGGCCACTCAACACGATGTTGAAGAAGGACGCTTCCCCCGATTGGACGAACCCAACGGACGCGCAAACGAATGCGTTCGAAACGTTGAAGACAATACTGGTGTCGCCACCAGTATTGCACCCTTCCGAAGGCGGGGACGTCCGTTCATGATCGATACCGACGCGTCGGCGTATCAGCTGGGAGCTACGTTGCTCCAGCAGCAGAACGAAGATAAGCCCAACGAATGGGTGCCGATTGGGTACTGGTCGAAGACCCTCAACGAAACCGAACGCGGTTACTCGGCAACGGAGCGCGAGTGCTACTCCGTCGTCTGGGCGATAACGTCGCTCCGACCCTACGTAGAGGGTCAGCGATTTACCGTACGTACGGATCACGAAGCCTTACGTTGGCTGATGACGTTAACGGACGCGTCCGGACGACTACTACGATGGAGGCTACGCGTTGCCGAATTCGATTTCGAAGTCACGTACAGGCCTGGGCGCGTGCACCAGGTACCTGACGCTTTATCACGTGTGATATCTACGTATGACGACGGTCGACCCGTCGACGATGACGTACCATCGTACGGGGACACGGTCCTCGTGACGACTCGCAGTCGGCGACAACCCACACGAAATGGGCAAGGACGAACGACGTCCGTACGTAAAAAGGCAACGAATGCCAGGGGTCACGACGACCCGTCGAACGAGACTCGTGATGAACGAACATCGCCACGACGGCTGGCCACGATGGCCTCGAGTTCAACCGCGACGCGACGCTCGATGACGTTCTCGACGAGGAACCGGATTTCCTCGACGAACAGCGCGCTGCCGAAGACGATTCGGCACGCGTGCCACCAGCTGACGTTCAGCTTCCCATTACGAGGGACGAGCTTATCGAAGCTCAACGCGAGGACGCGTTCTGTCAAACGATACTGACACGACAGTCCGAGACGCAGGACGCTGCATTCTTCGAAGGCCACGATGGCTTACTCCGACGCCGGAACCCTCACGGTGAGGAACGTACACAAATCGTTGTGCCGGCTTCGTTACGGCCGCGGCTGCTGGAGTTAACGCACCACCACGTCCTCGCTGGACATCCCGGGCAAACGCGTATGTACTATACCCTACGGAGGACGTACTACTGGCCCGCGATGGCCGCCGACATCCACGCAACGGTACGAAACTGCGTTGGATGTGCGAAGAACCGCGTGAAGCTTCGCAAACGGACGAACCCGTTACGTTTATTTCCGGCTACGGAGCCGCTGCGAGACCTATGTATCGACATACTAGGTCCGCTTACGAAGACCACGCGTGGTAACCGATTTATCCTCGTGATAACGGACCGCTTCACGAAGCTGACTAGAGTCGTACCTCTACGAAATATCGATTCCGCCAACGTGGCGAGCGCGTTCGTCAACGCGTGGGTCTTCTCGTATGGACCCCCACGGACGCTCATAAGCGATAACGGAAAGCAGTTCGCTGCTAAGTTTTCCAGCGCGTCTGCAACGAAATCGGCGTGACGAACGTCTTTACGTCGACGTACCACCCCCAAACGAACGGGCAGGTGGAGCGCTACAACAGGACGATCCTGGCGATGCTGCGCAATTACGTGAACGAAAACCAGAACGACTGGGATCGATACGCATCGGCGTTAACGTTTGCGTACAACACGCATGTGCATTCGAGCACGGGCACGACGCCCTTCGATTTGATTCTCACGAATCCACCGCCACCGTTGGCGCTACACACGTCGGTAACGAACCGCGAACTACCCGACGGGGGAGGGCGAGCCACTTACGTTCGTGAGCTCGCCACAACGATGGACAATGCGTATCGAACGCTGAAGGCCGCGCAGGCACGTTATAAACGAAATTTCGACAAACGAGTCCGTGTCTCGAATCGAAACATCCGCGCGGGAGAATACGTATTCATCGACCCGACGGACGGGACCACGAAGGGCACGAAGCTCGGCAACCACGCGTTGGGACCGTTCCGCGTACTACGTAACGACGTACGAACGTTCGTCATCCAACGAGGAGACGTAGTTGAACGTGTCAACTCGGACCGCGTTGCGTACGCGCCAACGCCGGCGAACGCGCCCCCGCCGGAGCCATACGATGCCACCGAGGCAGACCTCGACAAGAACCGCGACGGTCCAGCGTATGTAGTAGACGACCTACTCAACCACCGCGTGAACGAGGACGGAACGTTAGACTTCCTCGTGAAGTGGGTCGGGTATCGTAACCCTACGTGGGAACCCGCCGGAACGTATCTGAAGAGAGCGTCTCTCGATACTTCGCACGCGTGCGACGAGCAACAACGTGAAAGGCCACGACGGCCCCCGAAAACGCACACGAGCGTCGGGTTAAGCGCACGCGTGCGCGACGTTGCACGATGCAACAAACGAAGGCGACGAGCCGCACGAACGAGAAGCGAAGGCACAACGAGTGGCCGGGACGTCCACCCTTGCGTTGGGGGGGGCGCGATGCGTGCTAGAGCCGTCGCTCTTTTCGTTTTCGACACCATACGTTGGTGGAGGCACGAGCGCCAACGAAAGATTGGACGACGAGTCCACGCGCGGACGATTCACACGATGTGAAGAGCCACGACTGGCTCGACAGTGTTGACCGTCCCACGGGCAAAGGTGACGACACCACGGGCCACGGACGGACAACACGTCAGATTTTTCGCGCGAAAAATTATACTTGGGCCAGCGGGCCATGGGCGCACGGTACGAAACATCGGGCCGATTACAGTGCGCTAATCCGGCCAAATCTCGGGGCACGCGTGCCCCGAAAATTTCGTAATTTGGCATGTCACGTGAGCCATCGTACGTCCCCGTGGACAGCCGCTGACAACGAGTCGCATCGACCAACGAGGTCAACGCCAACAGCTCGCGAGCTAACGGCAACGTGACGCCGGAAGGCGGAGAAACGACGTAGGACGGACGCGTCCCCAACGAAGATGGCAACGGCCTCATTACGAAACTTCCCGCACGAAGCGGAACGAAGCTATACGTTAGCCGACGAATTAGACCAACGGGTCTCAGCGCACGAAGCGCGCGAGTGAAGCGTGCGAACGACGAGCCAACGAGGCCGCGACGACGGACGGCGAACCGAATCGCCATCGTGAGGCACGACGCCGAACACGGTAGCCACGTACGGCAACCACGGAACGACACAACGGTGTCCTGCCACGCGGGCATAGCGAATGACGCGCGAAAGCGAAAAGCCCGCCGGCTAGTCGAGACGCACGAGCAAACCCGAAAGGGGTTGACCACGTACGGTCACGAAGGCTAAGACGCGCACGTCCGCATCGCAAAACGAGAAGCTAACGAGCTTAGACCCCGTTCGAATTCGAAGGCGCGCGCGGCACCGGCCACGTCGGCCAGGATACGAGCGCGTACGCGGACGTCGCTAACGATAACGACGCACGCCAACGGGCCGAACGTACGAAACGAAATACGAATACGCAACGGCGTACAAGCTGGTAGCCAACGTAAACGGCACAGCTGAAGGCAACGTCTGCGACGAACCTGGCTCACGTAACAGCCTCAAACGCCCGCGGGCGTGCGAAACGACTTCGTCAATCGCGTCCCCGTCGGGTTCGCAAGTCGAATAAACTAAATTACGCAACGGCGTAGAGGGCGAGCATTACGTATGCCCAAGTGCACGTCGCACCACATAACGGATGAGCTAACGAAACGCTCCTCGGACGCCGCGGCGAACGACGCCACCACGCGAAGCGGACTAGCGCAACGGTTGCGCCACCGGCTAACGTGAAGCCGCGGGAACGTAAAGCGCGACGGCGCTAACGGTGTTAACGGCTATACGAAAAGCCAAGCCCGCCGGCAAAGACGTTGTGAACGGAACTGCGACGCACCACGACGCACCGCCGCGTACACGCCACGGCGTGAAACGTCAAGCCAACTCACGCGCGAGTCGGCCTGACGTTTGGCGAATTTTCCGTCCAGCTCATCGGAGCAAATTAAAATTGGCACCGACGTGCTACGTGCCAAAGAGCTCGAATGCTCAACGGAATTCGACACCCGACGGGGTTATCCGCACGAGGAACGACGGCGGAACGAATTCCGAGATAGTTACAAAATGATAACGCCACTGGCCAACGTGAAGCCGCGGCAACGCGAAGCGCGACGGCGCTAATGACGTCAACGGCTATACGAAAAGCCAAGCCCGCCGGCCACCACGTCGTCAACGAAACCGCAACGTACTGCGACGAATTACTGCGTACACGCCACGGCGTAGAACGTCAAACCGACTCACACGCCCGTCGGTCTGACGTTCGACGAAATTTTCGCCCAGCTCATCGGAGCAAATTAAAATGGGCACCGATGTGCTACGCGCTAAGGAGCTCGAATGCTCAACGAAATCCGACACCCGACGGGGTTATCCGAACGAGAAACGACGGCGGAAACGATTTGCGAGTTAGTTACTAAATGATACGCACGCCAACGGGCTCTAAGATCGAGGTTAACGTACCACTCGCAGTGAAAAGCCGCCGCTACGCGCCGCCGCTTTGCCGAATAATTGCGTGTGTTACGAACCTGCCAACGGGCACGCGCCGCCGCGAACTCGAAACACGGGCTACGTAAGCCTTACGACACCCGACGGGGTAGACGCCACAACAAAAAAAATTGTGGGGAGGGGCTTAACGCTAAACCCCTCCTCTGCTGCAGACGACCTGCCAACACGTATTACGAAGCTCAACGGAGCCATGCGATTACGCAAAGAAACAAACGAAGGTTTACGAAGCAGCTCGATGCTAAAAGCCTACGAGGCCTACGACTAACCACGGAACGATGCCAACGGGCGGGCCGTGATGATTACGAAAGAGCCGGAGCGCACGCGCGCGCTCCGGCGCCGTGGCGATTCGATCAGCCAACCGGGCCGCGTACGTTTAAACGAGATTTTTCGGGACAACTGCCACGTCCGCAGTTGTACCCGAAAAGGCGCCACGGCCCCGTGTCTCAGGCGCGTCCTGAAGGGCCTCGCGTGGCCGGGACGTCCACGTGTGGGGGTGGGGCTGTGTAGTATACGTGGCAATTCCGAAATTGCAAATATTTACGTTTTTCCGCGGAATTCGAATCTCGGCGGACACGACCGGCGACAGCAATGCACGAACATTGCTGGCGCATGCGCGCGCGCAACCGGCACACGTGTGCAACGAACGTACTGGCAACGGCCAACGGACCAACGGGTCCCTACGTGTGACCCACAAGGTCCTTTCCCATTCGGGGACGTTACGAACAGTGTTTACACTGTAAAGCGATGCCATCGTGGCCATATAGGTATTGGCATCGTGCCGGGAGGGAAAGGGGACAATTCATCGAACGGGCAACGGCTCTAGTCTACGACTGACTTCTACGTTTTACGTTTACGTTCTGCCTAACGAGGCTTCGTCTCCGTCGAGCTGCGTACTCCCTACCCATCGCCGCACGTAAGGCTGATTGCGTGTAGTGCCTCCGGGCTTGGTTGAGAGCGCCTCCGGTGACGTACCACCTCGTTTGCTAACGTAATCCTCGCGTGGATTGTTGCGTCGTGACGCTCGTGTCTACTCGCTAACCACTCTACCTTCTACCGTTCTAACAATACAGTCAAACACCAGCGGGTGGACTGCTCGTTTCGTTTCGTAAGGACAGCGTGTCCGTAGCTCGTACCAGCTATCTAGAACTAACGTGGTTCCACAGATAGAATGACCTCCTTTCAGTATCGTGACAGGCCACATAAAAGAGTCCCACCTCTCCGGGTTCTCATCCATTAACTCCTGGATTGCAGTCAGTCTGTGCATACCGTCAACAACTCCGTACCAAACGGAACGGCATTCGGACTTCTCTTTCGCCTCACTGTCAGAAAGAAAATCACCCTGAGGACCGCGTATCGTTTTGAAAAAGTCAATAATGTGGCGCTGGAACGACCCGGTCAACTCGACTACGATCGCATTGTCGGAGCCCGAAATGAATCCATCATTTCGTTTGTTTCATCTTGTTCTTGACATTGTGCTGACTTCATGTTTCCAGAAAATATCGATTTCAATCGCAACACACCAGAGCGCACTACTTGTCGAACAGCAGTGAGTGGGATGCATGCCCGCGGATCAACACGTGTGTTCGTAGACCCTTCCATGACGCCTGCAAATAAGGCGGTATTAGTGTGCTCCATGGTGGAAGTACCCGGTTCCTCTTCTGGAGGACCTGATTTGGAACTGAGTCTGGACCCACTCCTCTTGAAGAATCTCGTCATGTCATCCAGTTCTGAAATAATGAAGTGCCGGGTAAGAAATGAAGGGGAAACAGAAGCTATAAAACTCTGTATCAATTTCTCGCACTTTCGCATGAAGGACTTGAAATGATTGTCATGAACGCCATACTCAAGTACAGTGTACTATGCATGGTGAAGCATCTTGGCCATGCAGGGCACGACACGGCTCAAACCGGATTACGACGGCGGTGGTGGCCCGTGTATCGTGGTTCCCATTACTAGGGAGACAATTGAAGTGGATAGGAGACGCAAGCACTCTCCCAATGATTGTCAATCAGAATATCAGTAGCGGGGTATTCTAAAAATGATATTGCGCCGGGCCGTGTCTATCCAGATGATGGAATGATTTGGCAATCTGATTTGCTATATTGCTCACAACACTTGGCATATTTTTTTTCATATTTCCTAGGAATGGCCCATCTCACCAGGACTATTTCCTATACAGCAAATGGGCCGTACACATCATCTTTTCGCTGCTAATAGCAGGAATTTCTGAACAGGTTTCGCCACCTTCCCCTCCGATACCAATATTACCGAACAGGTCTGAGTATCTTTCACACCGAAAAACCATTCTCATTTCCCCATTGCAATGCCATTTTTCAGTAAACAGCGCAGCTACCAGGTTTCTTTCATCCCTTAATACATTCCATATCCTACATTACACCTTAGAGTACATTCCTACCCACTGCAACTTAGACGATAAACAATGCATATTAGAAATAGAAACTCACACGGAAAGAACATTATTATTGCTTGAACGGTGCACAAAGCAGGCCTGCCGAAAAGTAGTACGTCGTACTGTTCTCAAACTACAGAAGCTTGATTCGATTTTTGTACAACTAAAATGGTGTTTACAAGGTTCAGGTGCAATAGCATGCAACTTGATACATATAAATGGTAGAACATTTACATTATGACTCCATTCAATGAACAGAATATTGTTCTACGAACATGTGGAATAATAACGGGAGCAGATAATGAATCGTTCCCACCAAGAGTATTCGGATTAGAGATCAGACAGATAACATGTCTTTCCACAGTCATTGCTGGTTGAACTACGACTGGCACGCTGGAATCCTTCAATTCAAGAGAGTTCGGGGCGTCCAATGAGATCGATGGATTCAAGGCTCATAATTCAAGAATACATCTCGTTCCGAAAAGTACAGAAAGCGCTCATTTGTGACATATTTACATCCTGAACGTTTATAACTGATTAGAAGCTGGTTCCCGTTCTGGTATAAAGCAGGACATGTGCTGCAAGTCCCCGACACTTTCGCCCCATACCACCTCCATCAACAATGACCGAATCATCAGGATCTAAAATAGACCGACTGTCTTTCGCGATGAAAGGACAGGTGTCCTCTATCAGGAAGAGAAATCTGAACAGGGCAAAAATCATAGCGAAAAAGTTCGAAGATGGAGAATTGCACAAGGTACAATGCTGTTCCCGGCGCTGCTTCGAAATTGCAGCCAGCGAAGATCTAGTAAGGGACTCATTTCGAGTCGTTGAGTGTGATCGTACGAGACGACAGCGCTACTTAGTATCGTTATATGAGCCGGTGTCGGAAATGTACGCATATCGCGGGAGTGCCGTCTGCTATCAATTCTTAACGCAGGTATTCGGCTTCTCCCGCGAGATGCAGTGGTCAAACAAAAAACCACTGAAAAAAGCTGCGCAACTGGCGATCGAGAAAGAAAAGGGGGAGAGTGTGAACGTTGTGAGCGCTGTCTGCGACTCCGCTCTCCATCTCCTCACCATCGAGTACGCTTGCCGGCAGACAAAGCGCATCAATCCGCGCCGAAAAATTCGCACATTGACACGTTCAGTGCACAGAAATCTGAAATCTGATATGGACAAACATCTAGCGACGCAAACACAGCCGCAATCTCCTACGGACAAAAATGAAGTGTCGCGTGCTGAGCCTACGGACAAAAATGAAGTATCGCGTGCTGAGCAGCAGTTTCAACCCTCCAAAGCTACTGAAAAGCCCATCGTGCAACAGTCCGAAAATTCGGAGACGCTTTCGATTCACTAAGAAACGGCGCCGCCGAGTCTTCTGAGTGCTACACAATCGGGAAAGAAGTTATTTCTGGTGGTCAAAGGGGATCAGTGTAAGGGATCAGTCCTCTAGACCTCATTGTAAACACTAGATTCCTGTTCTTACAACACCATAACCCGACCACCAATAAGATAGTAACATTCCACAGAGACCAAAGCTCCCAACTACAAGGGAAGCTTACAGTAACCACTCCTACGAGGCTACTTACAGCTTTCCATATACCTTACACCACCTAGGAGACACTTGAGCAGGCTACTTACATGTTATGATACACTTACAACACCTGTCATGTGACTGACACGGTTACTTACAAGATTACATGGCTTTTTCAGCCACTTTCGCCCCACTTACAGTGTTACTTACTCACACACGCCCGTGTGAAAGGTAACTTACAACTGTAACTGACGGAAACCTCGTTTTTTCAATGAATTTCAATGTAAGCTTACACTGTAAGCCGCCCTGCGGGGCCCGGTCGCGCCCGGCTCCAGGTTTCCACGTGTCAGGGGTTCCTGCCGGCTTCTTACACGTGTGACATTGCTGGACTCTTACACGTGTGACATTGCTGGACTCTTACACGTGTGACATTGCTGGACTCTTACACGTGTGACATTGCTGGACTCTTACACATGTGACATTGCTGGACTCTTACACGTGTGACATTGCTGGACTCTTACACGTGTGACATTGCTGGACTCTTACACGTGTGACATTGCTGGACTCTTACACGTGTGACATTGCTGGACTCTTACACGTGGCCCTCCGTGTCACACTCTCCTTATGACCGTTTCCAGATCCGCCACCACCAACAATATCTCCCATTCTCCTCTCCTATTGGTTGATTTCCGGATGCCTACTCCTCGTAGCTCCTCGTAGTTACCCTTCATTTTACCCCTCCTAGAGCTACCTCCTAGTCTATATAAACTACCCTCCGCTCCCCACCTCGGGGATTCGGAGGCACCTTCGACCGGAACACCTTCTCCCAAGTTGTGCCTTAACCCCCACAATCAGTGTACGGATGAGGAGCCGTTCTGGGTGGCGAGAACACATAGAATTACGCGCAAGGGAAACCGTATCGCAAAATTGATGGTTCATTGGTACACCAAAACGGACGCTGACTCCTACCGGAGTAGGTACAAACCGTGCTTTGTGCTCGGCACTCCTACACCCTGGATTGACACAATTGCGCTTACTTCGGTGATTACAACGTTTGACTCGCTAGTGGACGGAAAGTTAGATGGTGCAACCTGTGATCGAGTACGAGAGCAGTTGCCATCGTTTAAATAAGTTGGTAAGACCGTTCACATAAATGTATGTCGTTCAGAATATCTTTAATGCCACTCACTCATTCATAATAATTCATATTGCAAAGTGCTGTGACGTGCATGCACTGTTGCACTGATTGCTTCACTGCCGCCACACAGACATGCACACTTATTTGTACACCCTTCCGTGCCATCCATGCACGCCACAGACTCATGCAAACTTATGTGTAAATCCATCCGTGCTATGCATGCTCCACGCTCCTATACCCCTGTACAATCATACACGCCTTATTGCAAAGTGCCGACGTCCACACACTGCTCCACTGATTGCTTCTAGCACGCCACACACTTATGTGTACAACCATCCGTGTCATACATGCTCCACACTCCTATACCCCTTTACAGTCATATGCTCCAGGCATGGACTGCAATAAGATCCTATTTGCACGTTGAGTGTGTGATGCAGTCCATGCATGGACGTATCACATGCTCCGTCGTGTGCTGATGTCCCGCGTCGGCATGCACGCACTGTTGAGCGTGAACTACAATGAGCACCGCCAAGACATCCACGCTATGGCGTCTCGAGTACACACATGTACACAATCATTGTGCACATTATGCTCAAAGTATGCAACTAAAACACTGCTACTTATTGGCGGGAGGTACAACATGTCACGGAGGGGTGTGCTTGAAATTTGAGCACAACAGGCCGGTACAAAATTTTGAGTCACAATTTTGAATGTGTGACATGTGATCAAATTTGTACCCGCGGCCGGCGGCTTTCTACTGGAAGCACGCCGGCCATTTAACTGCCAGATGCACATGTTCTGTAAGCCGTGCATGCATGACCCATCAGGCCATGAAATTATTCCTCTCCCTTCCGCCTCGCACATCCTCCCTCTGCAGTGTGTTCCCTTCCGCCCTCAACGTCTTCCATGAGTGATAGTCACACATTTCTCAGCTTTTCACGCGTCGTAAGTGCTCTCTGCGTCTTCCTTGCATTCTTCCCCGCCTGTTCACCGCAAGTTTCCGTCGCCAACTTGGGCGAAATCAATTCTACTCAAGCGGAAACAATTGTTCTGGCGAATTTTTTGGAATGGCATCACCAGCAACGACCACACTAACACCACCAAATTCTACCGCCCATTCGCATGGCTTTCCTCAGCCTTTGTCTGATCAACCAGAGTCACGAGGAAAGCGTTCATATCACTCACAGAAACCATTGCGAAAGTGCAACCTCCACCCAAGCCTACTTCGAAGCGCTTTCGCCATACGTCCCATACTTCAGATGTCGTAACCAAAGAAGGTGGCGCTCGAATTCGCCTCTCGGAAGCGCATAATTCGCCAACGGTGCCCTCATCTTCGTCATTTCCTCCAGTGCACACAGCTAAAACACATCGCCAGCTTCCGTGAAATTTTTCCGAGCGCAGTTCTCAGGAGTCAACTTCTTCCGATATTCGTCTTGTTGCTCAGGCCACCACCCGTCGCACCTCTACAACAGCCAGTCCTGCTCTTCCGCCTCGACCACCACTATTATCTGCTCAAGTATCGTCGACAGACACACTTAATCTCAATGACAGTCCTCGCATTCGCTTACCCGATCCTCTCGCCACTCCTCATCAGCCCTTGCGTCTTCGTAATGCTTCGAGTGCGAGCCCAACTATTCCTCCACCTTCTACCCATCCGCCAGACACTTCTACCATCCAAACTCTTTCCACACCAGCTCTTTCTTCGCGCATTCCAACACGTACATCAATTACAACAGATCACTCTGTGGACGATTGGGGCTAGGATGAACTGTCTGATGACTCTGAAATCGCACCAAGTTTCCAGCGAAGGGAACTGCCACTAGCCGAAGCGGATCCATAACTCGTCTTCACGATCGCAGATCACCACCGCAGAAAGCAACCTCGTCAAACAGTGTTAGGGATCACGGTCCACGCGATACAATTACTCTCATTGCATTTGACGAAGAGTTGGACCAGCACGCCAATTAGGTGCATCAGATCTTCCTCGTGTGAGTAATGTCATTGGCGTGTATGCAGATCCTGCTGCAGAAACAGACGATTGGGCGGATGATTTTGTCTTGGAACAGGGCCATTCTCCTCCTGGTGATTCTATTGCGAGTAGAACTGTTGATGATGGATCTGTAAGTTTCCTATCCTGGTTTCCGGAAAAGGAAAGTAACAGAGCCGATGCTGGAATGTTTTCTATTGACGGAAGAGATTCTGATCCAGCAATAAATGGAAGCCACAATGTGTTTGATCCAACTACTGAGGAGATTATGCTCAAAGGAGATGGTTCCACAATGTGCTTTTCAGATACCAAGTCTTACTCGTGCATCATTACTTAAGTTCCCTGGAATTGGATATCAAGCATCTGTTGTCCATCCAAGTTGTTCTCGAGTGAAAGAACTATTCGCACGCTACGACACAACGATCAAGCGACACTTTGATGCATTGGTAAGAGACAGTGTTGGAACAATAGCACTTGATGAGAGAACAAGAAGTAAATATTATCTCCCGGATTATAGCGACGTCGGTGGTCTGGCGAAGGAAAACGAAGATCTCTCTGGTGACATTCTACTAAGGAAGCTTGAGTGGGCAACGCTAAACGGATGCCAATCCGAACAGGCTCGTATTCTGCTTCGGATTTCCAAGACCTACAAAGATACTGGGAATTTACGGGAAGCTCTTCGCTTAATCCACGAAGCGTTAAAGGGACTTGGCAGTTTCCATGACACGGCTCTTGCTCTAGCTCTGGCAAGTGAACTGGAATATGAGAACGCAATTTTAACAAAGGGCTTAGGTGCAGTTGTCGAAGCGAGGCTTGCTTTAACGAGAGCAATGGCTCACGGAGCAGAACTTTCGCACCGTCAAGAGGATCCGGATGATTTGGTAGCACCCCAACAGCGAGGACTTTGGTAGCAGCTACGATGCAAATATGTGTTGGCTGGAATCCTGTACGACTACGAAGATTGTGATACTGCAGTTCAGTACTTTTCAGAATACATTGTGGAAAGTATTACCTGAATGATAGGATTGATTGCTCCCCCGCGGTCCAAGGAAACTACGCTTGGAGCTGAATACGTGCGTTATTGCTTGTTCTCCCCGCGTCGTTTGGTTTTCGCGATGTGGACAACTGTTATGAGCCTCGGAGAAATGAAATGCTTTGCAGCAGCAGCGGATATTGGGAAATCGTCACGGATACAGGGGAGCAAGCAGTATGGTTTTCTCGTGCATGTATGTTCTTGGGAATAGCCGCAGCTACTGTTACCCCTGCAGCTAAAGCAGCCGTGGAACTATTTCAAGCTGAAGGTAGGGCACATTGTGGAGTGAAAGCTGTCTTTTCTGCTGTTCTGCTTGATCGATGTGTAGCCAGTGAAAGACAACGTGGAGATGAAAGCAATATAATGACAGAGAACACTGCAAGGGACGCATCTCACCGAAATACTGTGCCACTGGAGCTAAGAAAATCCGTAGTGGATGTTCTGCATGCTTTGTTCTGGCGAACAAAAGCTGGATTTGACGAATCTTCCGATAGTAACTCTCTTGAAAGATTACTGCATGCCGAAGTCACTTGTAGCCTTTTCCTGACCGGATCTGGTATCTCACCTGTTGATAGGTCACCAATTGATCTTCCGAAAGAAGTTGCCCAAGCTGTTCGCCAACTTTGGCGAACAGCTGGCTCTGGACGCGTCTACAACATCTGTTCTGTCATAGATGAACTACACTTCTTCCATCTCAACGACTGTCAATCTTCGCTCTGCTACCTACCCGCAACACTGTGTTCAATTTCTTTGTTCGGCGAAACCGCCCCAAACACACCAGAAGGCGATGTGAATCACATTCTGCTACCTGACATTCAAAGCAGAAGCTCTATCGCACTTGTTGGTATGTGCAGAGCAGGGAAGACCACTGTCCTTTGCACGCTTGGGAGCGACATGGATATCGTGCATAAATACCACCGCAGTGTCTAGATATTTGAGCTCGGTCACGACGTCACCTCCGTTGTCTTTTTACAGCAGGCCATTGTCGAACCAGCTTTCCCCGACTTCTTACAAGACGTCAAAGAACTCGTTGCTTCAAAAGACACACGCCGAACAATGATCTCTTTACTCACGTATTGCCTTTTGTCCAAGCATATCTTGTTGCTCTTTGACGACATTGGGGATAGCAACTCTGTTGTGTATAAGTTTCTACGTGCTATGTAAAATGCAGTGCAAAGGGGAAGAGAATACATTGCTGAAAATGCTGATGTCTGCAAGGAGCAATGATATTGCAGATGCCCTCAGTGACGTCAGTGAACTAGTCAATCCCAAACATTCGGAACCAGCCAAAAGTGTTGATATATTCTGCCGGATTGCACTGCGTGGCACGCGTCGATATTTACATTCTCCCAATGCTTTTATATGAGAACTGGGAATCTCTGGACCACATTCTAGAGACGAGAGGTCCTTAAATTTGCCCTATGTCCTTGTCGGTACCGATGATATTCCCCTAGCGCTCGTCTCTCCGATGCGGAGCCTAGACAGTTGGATTCTTCCCTAAAGAAATTTAATGGCTTCCTTCGGAAGATCTAGTTTTCCGGCGTAACTGAAGAATCTGCTCCCAGTTTTTGTTCTGAGGCAAACTCTTTAAACCTCTCTCGTTACATTTCAGAAGTTGTCACTGCTATCGCTGAGAGCAAGTTGAAATCTAGTGACACTGGTCATCTTGTCTCACTGTGCGTCCAGTTGCACCGCTGATATGAAGAATTTGCATCCCAATTAGCTTCCGCTCTTCGTCAGGTAATTACCGCCTCACCGGCAGAGGGCTTTCTGCAGAAAAGGCGCAATGCGCTTACAAGTTGAACTATTCATCCTTGGTGTATGTGTTGATGTCAATTCTGTAACTTCCGTTCTCCGTGATGTAATGAGAGGATCTAAAGAATCTAAAGAAGAATAACTAAACAGTTTGAGCGTCATTGGCTCATTTATTCCAGCAGGTGCGAGGTGTTTCCTCCCTCATACAGGCAACCAATATGATTCTCGGGATGATGAACAACCTACCATGTCGGTCTCTACATGGGAAGATGAAATCCTCTCCCAATCTTCAAAGATAAATATCGAATCTGCTTTATCAACATACTATGAAAATGAAGTGTTAAGGTTTGTTTTCGAAGCTGCCGACCAGTTGAATGCATCCACCTTGCCAGCTAATGATTTACGGCCAGCATGTGGATCTCCAGATGATGCAAAATCATCTGCGCATGAAAGTGCAAAGGTGTTCTATGAGAAAGCCGTATCTTCTGCAACCACTCTGGCAGAAGCACTCGGAAAAACAGCCTTTTTCCCACGTGCTGCCCAACTCGTCGTGTCTTCCCATGTGGTGTGCAATATGAAAATGTGGTTAAGTGATTGGCTCTACTGAATCAATGGAGTGGCTCGGAGTGGGTGGGTAGGTGGTGAGTAATGGTGAGAGTCTGGGCTGATAATACGATGGATTACAGACAGGTGTGCTGCGTATAAATGTTAAGTCTACGTAGCATGGCTGTACAGTCAATAGAAACACGGTGCAAAAATATTTTCTTTAAAAAAATTATGTAAACTGCGGGCTCAGATATGATCAGATTTTATCGGAAACTACCAATGAGGGTGCCTCTGCGCTTGATGGCAGAATCACATAGAGTGGCAACAGGCTGTCTGCACAACAGACCAAAAGGTAGCGACAGACTGTCAGACAATGTATTTGAACAGTGCTACGGGCTGAAAAATACGTGGAATTTCAGTGCTATTCCAGTCAGTCATTATTTTTCTCCTCATTGGCTACAATTCAATCAACATTTTCTGGGTCAATCAACATCTCAAAATTTTCCGATTCTGGTTTGGAAAGTACGTTCTGTTCATATCGAATTCAGTGTTAATGCACTGTTTGATGAGCTTTGAGATGCCGAGGTGGAGATTGTGCAGAGGCTCGAAGGAGAAAATGTTGTAGGGGTCTAGGGGACTGTTGGTGGGTAAAAGCGGTCGATTCGAGGACAGAGTGTTGTTCGAGGAGGGAGAGAGCTTCGAGCGGAGCAGTTGTATGCTCCTGAGCGCTCTCTTGGCGAGCAGAGCGTGTATCATCGAGGGAGCGGGGCTGGTGTGGCGCGGTGGATTCAAGTTGAGTGGCGGGGATGTAGCAGCGGTGGCAGGGATGTGTGGTGGTAGTGCTGTTGCGAGTGCATGACAGCTCTTTGGCCTCTGGAAAGTCGCAGCAATAATTGGCTAGGATGGGAAAGCATTGGCGGACAGTGGCAGTAGAGTCTGTGCAGGGAACCCGGAAGAGAACGCGGTGGATAGGGACGAAAACACTTTTTCGAGTGCTTTATGAAGAATATCAATTTTGCGAGCGCGACTAGCAGAACTAGAGGTTGTCGGCATTTCATCACCGAACAAGGCGTTGGACGAAGGGTTCACAATGTACGGAAGATACCCGACGATGGTGAGGCCGGTACGGATGCAGTGGCGACGGAAGGGGGCGGAGAAGTTGAGCAGTGTGACGTGTATGGGGTATGCGACGATTGCGGAGCTCTTGAGGCTTGTGCTGCTCTTGTCGGAGTACACTTGGAGGAGGCCGGCAAAGGAGGAAGCGGTGGGATCAGTTTCCTCTGCCCATACGACCTGTGGATCTTCCGAGAGCTGCACGCGCTGTCTAGTAACCTGGTGCAGCGTTTTCGCGAATTCTGTGTGTAGGGGATGAGAAAATATTGCGGTGCCGTCTGGGGCGGTCTGTGGGGAGGGGTGGAAGAGAGTATTTTGGTCGTTAGCCAGTGCTAACTGCCTGCGGAGCATGTCGACTGGGTCGCGGAGGTACAGCTGTGCCGAGTACTTACCAGTTTTGTCTGGAATGATGTGGCTCTTGTAACCTTCGGTGCAGAAATATGTTTCGACCATGGAAGCGGTAACGTGGCGACATTCTTCTACGGTGCGAACGGCGCTGTTGAACTTTTATAGGGAGAATGCGGGGTCTTGTAGGATGGTGATGACTTCGCTCACGCGGCCAGCACCGGCCTTGTACTCGAGGGTTGTGAGACTGGCGGCGAGGGATTGCACGAGAAGGTCTGCGCGGAAGGGGGTTGAGGTTGGTGGCAGTGGAGCGTCACAGGGTGAGTCGCTGGAGGAAGCACGACCAGATTCTGGGTCTGGGGAGCTGGGTTGCGGGGATCATGGTCGCCGTTTCGAGCAGGCTCATGGGTGACGGCAGGGACACGAGCGTTGTTGAAATGTTGGGGAGAGGGGTTGAAACGGTAGCGACACGTTCGCTCATGCAGCGCGAGCGCATAAGCATCTACGCAGTAGTAGAAGCACCCTTCATACTTGCATTCCATGTCGAGTTTTGACGCAAAAGGGAGGATTGCGAGCTGAACAGGGGAGACTGTGCCGTCCAGATGCGACCAATTTTATTTTTGTGGTGCTTTCGAGACTTGGAATGTAACGTGTTCGTTCGTAGTTTTGTGGGTAGTAGTTTTGTGCTCACTCCAGCTGACATCCCAACGGTGGAATTTAGCCGAGAGTTCAATCATTTCCAACTGTTACATCACATTGCGTGCTGGCAACGTGTGCATGGAAGGACGAACGACTGCCCTGGGACATAAATTTTCAATTAATTCATTTGTAATAATAAACTTTTTTATTTCCGAACTTCGTGGAATCTGAATGTGCTTTACAGCGGATATGCCACGGATCATGTAAGGAAAGCAAATGGATTCTCATATATATGATTATATGTTTATATTCGTTGTTCTCGATCCGGATCTCATTGTTCGGGGAATCAGAGACCATGACTTGGGCCATACTCAATCTCACTGCCGGCGATGATTTCGAGTATGCACAGCAAGACTTAAGCGGACGCTGAAAGCTGTCCGGTCGACGCCGCAGGCTCCACTCCGCCCTCATCACCGACTAAGATTCTTTGACCGCCTTTGCTTTGTTTAGTGTAGAGGATGGAACGAAGGTGCGTGCGCGAATCTTGATCAAGATTCGCGCACGCACCTTCGTTCCATCCTCTACACTAAACAAAGCAAAGGCGGTCAAAGGGAAGCGTGGAGTTTGAGTCTGACTATTTCCGTTTATGCGATATTTTTCCTTGGAAGCATGTTGACTCATGGTGTGTATTGAGCGGAGGATGGAAGAGAGGTACGTGAAGTTATGAAAGTATGCTGCGAGGGAAGGTTGGTTTAGAGTCTGACTGTTGTGGTTGATTCCGATGTTTTGTAGATGATGCAGGAATGTTGATGACGGAAGGTAAGTTTCATTGAGCGCCAGGATGTGTTTTTGCGAAGATATGGAATGCTGACTTTGATTATTCATTGCAAGGTTTTTGGATCATGGTTTGTATTGTGTGTAGGATGGATGAGAGGTAAGTAAGGAGTTTCCTAGGATATCTGTCGTGGTAAGCGTTGGTTTTGAATCTGACATGTTGGGGTTGATGTTGTGTCTGTGATGCAGGAGTGGTGAAGCAGGAACGGCAGGACTGAAGGAGAGTGAAGAAGGGATCTAGGAAGATGGGGAATGAAGCTGTGAGGTGTTTCTGGTATGTGTATATTTTGGGGCATACGATAGAAGTGAGAGTGGGTTTCAAGTGGTGTAAGATTTTGCTGACCATGTTCGTGTTTGATGTCTTGATGATTTAATGGGCTGGGGTGGTGTCGAGGAAAGCGGGGATGGTATTGGGAAGGAGCGGATTTTTTGTAATCAAGGTCGTGAGGGTTCTTGAAGTATGTGCGGATGGTGGTGCATGGCGTTCGGATGGTAGGGAGAACGCGATAGTGAGGGAGATGGGTGATCGACGATATGCTGGCAGGTATTTTGTATTCTGGCTGGATACGTATTTCGTATTCTGGCTGGATACATATTCCGTATTCTGACTGGATACGTATTTCGTATTCTGGCTGGATACGTATTCCGTATTCTGGCTGGATACGTATTTCCTATTCTAACCGGGTATTTATTTCCTATTCTGACCAGATATGTATTTCCTATTCTAGAGAGACGTATTGTATACCAGCAGTTTCGTAAATGAGAGAATAAAATACGGTCCGATATGGGCCCTGAATTTACCATCCGCTGTAATTTCTTCCCTCCCGGTTTTCGCTGATATATTGTATACTGGATGTCGGGTCCTAGTATTCCGCCAAACGTACTAGAGAAAGTGGATGTCGGGCCCTAGTATTCCGCCATATGTACTAGAGAAAGTGGACGTCCGCATCCAAAAATTTTTTATTTTTTTTGGACGCGGACGTTCATTTGTTCTAGTAAATCTCGGGGCCGACTAGGACCCGTACTAGAAAGACTGGACGTCCGCGTCCACTTCCGAAAACACAGACGGAAGCACAGGTACAGATTGAGGTGATCATTGGCAATACGTTACAAAAGAATACATAACTGTTGTATTTCGACTACATGTGTGTTCGATGTGCGACATGTACAGTGTAGATGACGTGAAGACTTCCGAAACATTCCATACGTCACTGACCTGTTCCGTGCATGGGCCGAACAGGCCAGTGAGCCACGCGCAGAAGTGGGCCTGATGTATCACTAATTGGGCGTAGACGACACTGTTGGCTGACACCTGACACCTTTCTCGCAATCTCAATATGAGAACACAGCTCGAAGACCTATGTCCAAACAGATAGGTAGGGGAACAGTTTCTCCCTGACAGATGACGAAAAATCATTAATAGAATTATCCTTTCCAAATTCTCGGCAGGTACATTATGAGGTTACACGTAGTCGAAATATCTGCCGGTATCATTGAAACGTTACACTGTAATTTAGTTTATGTTTCTTTTGGTTGCAACGATTTGCCATCAGTGATAGCCATTCTCCCCATCTCAATATGGGACAATAGGTTAGGATTTTCCTTTCAATTTTCAACCGTTAGAAGTATTTGTTTATGTGGAAAGCAAAACGATCGCGTAACAGAACTCGAGAGCCGTTGTTCGGTCCCATGAGACATTCATCTCATCATTCTTTCCTGAAAGAGAAACATTTATCACGTCTCATATTCTGACTTGCCTGTACAGTGCACATACGTTGATTAGATAGGAAAGAGCATGGGTTGCAAATCATTGTAGTGGGATCACCTCATTTTTTAAAGTTCTTTTGACATACTAGTGATCTCAAAAGGATCATACTGTAAACTTCCCTCTTGAAAAGTGATGAGAATAGTCCAAACATGATTGAAACGTTTTTCTGAAACATTCGACTACAGATGACCAGCGTGCCAGTGTTCAAATCATTGGGTTCTTCGAGCCCTTGCATAATTTCGAGAAGAATCATTTATAGCACGAACAGTCTTAATACCTTCAGACGCTTTTGTATCCCTCACTACTCCCCGCCATACTCTCTGCTCATATTCCTGAGCTATGGGTAGAACTACCCGCAGGGCTACTGCGGCGAAGGAAAAGAAAAGTAATCCGCAAAAATCCCAGATACGGCAAGTTGACGTTCTGTTTGCAGAAATTGAAAGAAATGGTGTTCTGCAGGCAATTGACCCTCGCGCATGCATACCGCTTACACAACCGAGAGCTATATCAGCATCTGGACTTGACAGACTAGAACACAGCTTTACCAGTTTTGAGTCCACTTCTACATTTACTGGATACAACGCTGCTGAAGGAAAGGCGGTGGTGATCAAACTTGAAGGGGTTTATTCTCATTATCCGAAAATGTTCTTGTCTAATACGAAACGATTGCCTGAAGCGGAAGTGAACACAATTCTGGCTGACACACCGGATTGGTATGGAGTCGTCGACGGTCACCATCGGCTTCTTGTGCTACAGCGTCTGATCGAAAAGAGGCCGGAGCAGTGGTGTGGATTCCAATGGAACGTTTTGCTCATATCAGCCTCGCCGATTGATCAGCTTCGTGCATATGCTAGAGCACGAAATTCCCTTCAGGAAGAGAACTATATAGTCAAGACATCGGTTTACGACGTAATGCGGGCTCTGAAAGACGATGCCAAAACTCTCGTCCGGGAAAAAAATTTGAACCCAGACTGTTTGCCTAAAGGCTTCATTACGGAAGTTGCAGATTACTACGCTGGAGGGAAGGGGAGAGCGAACAATACCCAGAAACAGTTGGTAGGGTGTGTTATTCGTCTCTCTGAACGAGTTCTGTCAACGATAGGAGAGATTGTTAACGATGAATTTCGTGACCTCGCCATAGCTTTTGATAAGAGGGCTGCAGGCTTCACAGGGTCGACAGCAAAATATGATTCGACTCTTGAATGCAGAGTCTACCTGGATATGATATCTACAAACACCTTGAAGGCTTCTTCGGCATTCATGGGAGCATGCGAGGATGATCAAATTAACTCTCTGTACCGTGTGCAGCGGCATTGTCGTGAACATAACTTTAAATCTGTGCATGCAACTATTATGCAAAAGCAGGTCTTGGCATCCAAATCTGCTAGAAAGGAGGTTGAGAAGTTCGAAAAATTCCTGGACTCTGAAGGGAATGGCCGATAGAGATGGAACAGATCCGGGAGAACTTACTAAGAACTACACTTATGGATGAAAAAGTCGAGGGTAGTTCGGGAAATGAACATGAGCTACTACCTTCTCTCCTTAAGTTCCATGCTGCCGCTTTTCCCTTGAAGCACAAGTGGAAAATGAAAAAGTACTCTGAGCTTATCTGCCCTTCTCAAGCTGATAATCTCGCCAGTTCCGGAGCTGAACAAACACTCTCTACAGGAAGCGATTCTAGGCGCAAACTCAAAACAGTTCTAGTTCCCCTTCCTGTCAACTCCGATTATAGACCGGAGATTCCAGGTGAAGCTAACGGCAATGATAACCGAAAATCTTCAGAGCAAAATTTAGAACCAACCAGTCCGATGTCCATACTGGATGAGCCAAATACAGCGAAATCTCGCCACAGTCGCTGTCAATCAACACCTGAAAAAGGTATTGCAAAATCTTCACTTTCTCCTACCTGCTCTACCAAACATTCGCAGCGTCTGAACCAAACTGAGAAAGAACATCATGTATCCGATGCTGAAACTCTGAAACAGAACAACCTGCGATGTTACCAAATGTCTTGGCAGCAATTTCAAAACAACTGTGGCCGCGGATGACAACTCATTCGACCTCGTCCTCACGGATCCCCCGTACTTTCTCAAGACAAATGCATCCCAGACGGGGAGGAACTACTCTGACTACATTGATGACAGAGAAATGAAGTCATTTGCGCAGTTCTGCAGGAGAATGACTAAGCCGGGAGGTCATGTTATTATTTTCACATCGTTTCATCTGATTGCACAATGGTACGAGGCCTTCCGTACAACCGATATGACTTCATGTCTCATCCTTTGACGATTGTAAAACAAAGCGAAGGATTGCAGAGAAATAGAAGCAAGAGCTTCCCTCAAAATGCTGTGGAGTTTGCTTTGGTGGTGAAAGCAGCTGGACGGCATCCACACGGATTACAAGTAGACCTTGAGTCACATTACTGCCTATTGCAATCTTCCCATAAGCGGAAATTCAACGTCATTGACAGCGTTCCTGTCGTAAAAAATAAGCTGACATTCCCTGGCACGAGGACAGTGGTTCGCGTAGAGGAAAAGAATCCGGCGCTTCTGTCTGAAATTATGACTACTTTCGCACCAGAAGGAGGTAGTGTACTTGACCCGTACGCAGGAACAATGACGACTGGGATTGCTAGTCTTGCAACAAGAAGACTCTGTACAATGATCGAATCAGCTCCTGACTGTTTTCGCCTTGCGTATGATCGTCTAGTCCGAATATCAAGAAAAAAGCGCTTCACTGACTGAAAAAAGCAGAAGGACAAGGTCCAAGAATGATTCGGGACAGTTTCAAGTTGAAGCGAAGTCGGTTTTGTACTCCCTAGACTCTCAGTCTGGGAAAGAGAGCTTTGACTCGTGAGTTGGTCAAGAAAAAGAAAACCAGACCGGAGGAAATACTGAAGATGACGAGGACTACTCGAAAACTCAGCTGCAAGAAGACGAAAGCCATCACACTGCAGCAAATTGCAAAAAACTACCGACAAGATAGAAGATCCAGGAATTGTTTGTGCGTCAGGTCAGTTTTGTTTACTAGCGGTGATAGCCAAGCTCAGATTCCTTAACGGCTCCTGTCAAGATGTTCAGTGTGTCGAAAAAAAGTGCACGATCTTTGTGGAGGTGGAGAGGATGTAGAAGTTGTCTGCGAACAATGCAGAAGGACAAGACATAGAAACTTCTCGGCAAAATGTCGACACTAAAGAAATCTCATTTCCCGTTACGAGCTTCATTTAGTACACGAATTATGATTGACACTATTGGTGCCATTTCGACAGATAATAAGCGTGAATACTGTGTTGGTCAAGTTCTCTTCTCCGAAAGGGATCGACACAATAACTGTCAACGATGCGAAGGGTATAAGAGAGTCTCTCGGTGTGAACTAACACAAACATGCTGATAGTGCTATTTGGTTTTCTTGTTTGTTGTGCTCTAGGAGTACATGTAGATGTGTCTATTGAACAGAGAAACCCATAAATGGCTTGTTTAACATACAAATCTTTATATACATACGAAGGCTGCAGACTATGTACATGCAGGGGAAGCCCTTTGAAGGTAGAAAAATGTGGAGGGAGTTTTGGTATACATTGGAATGATCACGATCAGGGTGAGATGGAATTGTATTTGAAGAATGTGACTATTAGTTCTCAAAGATGCCATCCATACATGTTTCCTTTTAAATTACTAATCCCTACAGCAGTAGTAGCATAGGCCGAATACATTGGACAATATTGCATTGAATGATTCGTTATCAATGAGTATAGATTGTATCTTGTCTTATATTAGCACCCACGTTGACCGTTTCCATCGCGTAACTCCAGCATCGCTGTGATATTGCTATGGCAATTTCGAAGAGCAAACTGTCCGCATTCTTTGAGATTGAGTCACAGTACAAGTTTCATACTGCTTCAATATGCACACTGCAGAAATTTTGACTCCATTCACGCCGCCCTGTCCACCTCTCTTGCATTGTAGAAATGCATAAAAGATATATTGTCATACAATTTCGCAGCCGTGAGCATGCAAGACGTAGATCTCGTTGGTGCACATGAACAGCATTGCAAGAATTAGTTGGTGTTACGCACTGGCCTCTCATTTTGGCGTGCAATGTACGTGTTGCAGCGCGCATGAAAATGACATAAGCTGCGATGAGAACATCGGTATCCGCTGACAAGACATATATTTCCGATCATTGTCTGTCAAAAACTTTTGCCCAGCTTGAAACGCTGGTCGGAGTATTGGTGCACAAGCGAGAACAACACGGAATCACGAATTGGCATGCACATTGCTGTGCAAAGTATGCGTGGCATTTGTGAGCTGCATTGATTTTTTCCTTCAATTGTACTAGTCCTTCAGCTGACCTACATCAAGCTGCGGAAGAGTCTCGGCAGGTTCTAGAATCGCTCACACACGATCACATATGCTTGCATTGCAGACTGGTATCCAATCCCAGAACTTGACATGAGATATGTAGCGTATGGTCAGCTGATGGTTAACAATCTAAACTTGTAACATTTCCACTTTGGATACTTGCGCACAGTAGTTCGAAGCTGGAAATTCAGCGCACAGTCGCGCTGTGAGCCCGCGCATTGATTGAATTGTCTATCCCGTGAGAATTCGTATACTCAACCATACAAATTTCCCTCTGATGCGTAGCAATCATTCCCAGTCAAGCTGCAAGTAAGCACCATTGTGCAATAGTTTGTGCAGTCGTGACTATCTTCCCCATCTCATGTACTCAGCCTAGAGGTACTTGAAGCGCAGAGTTCGTGGCAAAAATAATATGCGAGTGAGCTTTGCTGCTTGTAGTACATCCAATGGTCTGGACACAGACTGCAGTATTACTTTTCACAAACAGGCTTACCAGAAAGCAGAAAAGCTTTCCGTAATCCTGCATGAAAACGTGCTGCTGACGCGCGCACGTTGATAGCCAGAGCGATTTTGCGTTCGGCCTTTACATCGCGCAGCAGCAAACCGCGGTGTACAGCTCTCCTATCGACAGGATTGTAATCATAGACTGCGAGAGGGGCGAATAAGCCATATTGACAGGATCTTGTCTACGGAGTCCTCAGCCCAGAACTTGTCATAATTTACTACTGTTGCGCCGTCCATGACGTCACTTCCTGCAGTTCCATAAAATTTATCCAAAAAATTCTCAGAATTTGTAAGTGAGAAAATTGTAAACTAGCAGGATCAAAGAGATTGCTAATTTAGTCCAACACATTTAGAATAACAGCTCCATCCAGTTTAGCTATATACAGTTGCGTTCTACGTAATGAAACCTCTGTACTGACTCAAAATATTTGGAACAGCACAGAAAAAAAATTCCTGTCCGATTAAAAAATTCCAGTCCGAAATTAGCCAAAGTAGTGTTATTAGTGCTTAGAGCATCACTGCGTAATAAACGGAAATGGATACATCTTGGCCGGGTTTGTGTTTAGGGAATGCGATAAAACATAGCAAAAACGATGTTGAGTAAGGTAGGCCCGGATGGAATAGCAATCATTCTGCATAAAGTAATGAGCATAGGACAAAGCATTGTGGTGAACGAGTTCATTGGATCGAATGAAAGCCTGGAAAGGTTTCGCAACGGTTGAATGTAGTGGCGAAGAAGTAGCGGAAAAGAGTAATTCTCCTTTAGCGAGTGAGACAAGCATCAATATTGCTCAGTATAGTTCGTCTGAATTGCAAGTTGATCCTTACAAATTGAATGTCAGAGGTCGTTCGCAAGTGGTTGAAGAAGTCTGCAGTGATGGAGCAATTCGTGCGAACGGGTTTGAGAGCAGAAAACTCGAAAGAGGACAGGGATACTGATCATCGCATTGGAGAGCACATTTTTTCGTCCTTGTAGACTTTCATGAAGACGTGATAGACAGAAGAAGTCTGAGAACCAAGAACGGGATGTTTCCAAACAGTTTTTTATGACAAACTGGAATATGCTACGGGAACAAAGGCAATGTAGTTTACCAATGTCGAAGAGGAAAGAGAACGGAGTCGTATGACCCCGGAGAAATAGAACAAGCACTTTCTGTTGGTGGAAAAAACAGAAGAGGAAGAAAATGCTGTGGCATAAGTAGAACAGGGAAATAATTCTATAGAGAAGGAAAAAGTGGAAACTCCTGATTTTTCTCAAGCAGAAGAGAGATTATCTGCCAAAGCCCAAGCAGAACAGGGAGTTTCTGATGTTGAGGAGCAAGCACAGGAAACCACTCCAATTGTCGTGACTAAGAGGTGATTCCTGTTGGTGCCAAAGCAGTAGAAGAGGCATTCCTCTAGAGGTGCACCTTTAAGCACCTCAAAAGGAGCAAAGACCGTCTTGCTGTGGCAAAAGTCGGAGAACAGAAAGGTATTGCTAAACGTCTTGCTGTGCTCGCTCGAAAAAGAACAGGAACTTCTTTCTGCTTTGAGGCAGAGCGGGAACGTCGTGCTAGGGATAACTCTCCGGGAAAGATTGTCAGAGAAGATCGTCCTCAGGGAGGAAACATAGAAGCGAAGTCTGGAAATCAACTTGGACAATAGTAGTCACATGGACCTAGACACGGCTGGAGAACAACCTCAAGATGCGCAGAACCGCTCTGTGATACTGAAAATTCGAATCAGGTCGCCAGAACTAACAGCACTATCCCGGACAAGGAATGATACAGATGCCGAAGAGGACAAGGAGGAATCGGGAAGAAGCAGGAGTTCTGGTTGAAGCGATGAAATGAGTCCAGGCTGGATAAGAAGCGAAGAAGATAGCCCAAAGTTTTCTGAACCCGATACGCCTGATAAAAACAATTGGACTGAGCCTCCCCGGGAAAAGAATAGTAGATTCAATGCAAGGAAATGAACGACTGGAGAAGAGGCACTTCTTTTCACTGATGAACAGGAAAACTCTCTTTCAGACGGCAAATTTGCCAAAAAACTATCTGTGAAGTTGCCTTTATGCGTTCCTTCCAGCTCAAGAGTGAATTATTATATGACAGGAGATATACAATACATACTGAGTTTCCTTCTGAGCTAGAGACGAAACGATGGCGGGCGCTACTGGAATAACAGAAAAGGCGATGAGGTAATTGGTCTGCAACATTGGGAAAA